>JAVQJF010022921.1:0-45732 GCA_036023855.1 Gadopsis marmoratus | reverse complement strand
ACACACACACACTATATTGTTTCTGTGTGGAGGCAGAGTAAAGCAATCACTCTGGGTGACATTTCAGTAGAATCAGATTGTGCATCCCCAATTCTGAGGGCACAAATGTGAGGGGTCATTCAAATGTCAGTGCAAAGAAGCCAAAGCATCATCATTAGCTGTACCGTTGGCAGATACAGAACAGTGTCATTTCAGGCTTTAACATCAAAAAGGAATGATGGCACCAACTACACACTAACTGCTCCGAAGGATCAGAGGGTTGCTTTGAGCTTTTTGCCCCCAACTGCTCTCACGACTGAATAATCTTGAGATTGCCTTACTTGCTCTCCAAATGTGAATCTACATTGCAGTTTGATACAGGCTAGTAAGAGGTAACAGGAAACATTAAGAGTCAAGGGGGCTCACCTGGGGTGTATATCCACCAGCAGCACCAAGGTTTGCATTGTAATCACGTCGATCCTCTTGCAGTGAAACCGTGCCACTTTAAGCACTTTGAGGTATGTGACACACAGCACTATAAAAGACAGGAGAAAGGTGAAGGAGTGGAAGAAGACGGTGAAGATGACAAACTGGGTCCGGCTACTCGCCCTCGGGTTGGACAGGGTGCAGGACGCGTAAAGCCGGTGGTATCCCACCCAGGAAAGGCAGGTGGCCACCGTGGAGAAGGACATGGAGTGCGCCCACGTGTACCCGAGCACAAACGCCGCGTCTTTGTGGCGCATTTTGGAGTGGTACCTCAGGGGGAACACCACGGCGATCCACCTGTCGATGCTCAGCGCTGCCATGCTCAGCATGGAGTTGGTGGACAGGAAGGTCTCCAGGAAGCCCACGATCTGGCAGAAGCCGTCTCCTCCCGGCTGAGCCTTACTGACCAGTCCCACCAGGGTGAGCGGCATGTTGGACACGGTCAGCAACAAGTTGCAGAAGGTGAGGTTGAGGTTGAACAGACCTGGGACCTGCTTGCGGATCTCCGGGTTGTACAGAAAGCAGATCAGCACCAGGACGTTGGACAGCAACGACACTATAATAATCACAACCACCAACGCGGAGAGAATTACCTCTGCAGTGTCCATCCTGTGGGCCCCGAGACTCACTTATCCCCACTTTCTGTGTGCATATCCAGCCTTGTTTTTGCGGTCAGCAAAATGGCATTAATCACCCATAACCGTGTCCATGCATCCCCAGCTGCCTCTCCGCCGGTGGAAGGTCCCCTGTTCTCGCTCCACTACATGGTCTCCGTGCGCGAGTCAAGATGATCAGGAGGATTCCGACATGATAAGAAGAACGTTTGGGCATTCGCACGGGACGATCTCCCTCTTTTCTACAGGGAACCTGCTCTCGTGCCAAAGCCGCTCTATTCTGGCACTGCGTCTTGCAGCGGGGTGGGGGGGGGGGGGGGTTTGTCGTCCTGTGATGCGCTCCCGAGGCATCACCCCTCCGCACAGACCGCACAGTGTGTGGGCTACTTGATCTCGCCCCCGTCGACAAAGAACATTGATAAGAGTTGAGCGGGGGAATCCTGCTAGGAAAGGAACATTGCAATGACTCCCCAGAGGGTTTGCTTCCTTTCACATAATCCAAATGTATGCGTGCAGAAAACAAAACATCCAACAGATAAACACATAAATAGATGACACATCTGCTGTGTCATAAAATGCCTTTGTTTATACATTTTCCTTGACTTGGAACACGTTTAAAAAAAACCCACAAATACTGTATTATTAATTTCGTACACATCTTTTCTTCTTTAAAGTCTCTTTGGATTTCTTTGTAAGGGACACCTGGCTAAGAAGGCAGCAGTGCCATGACAGTGAATAATATAGAGGCTCATAGATTCAGATTCAGAATGCTGTCACGCACTGCACAAAGGGCATATCCTGTTAAAGAAGCACATATTTGAATATACAAACAAAATCATCAAAAACCTAAAAAAGTAGGTGGATGCAAAAGCAATTGTCAAGTGAGTCTTTTTTCCACCCTGGCATCATTTAATTAAACCTTATTTTGGAATTAAACTGATTGATAAAAGCAAATTTTACTGTAAATCACGATAAGCTGGCCAGGTCTGGTTTCATGCATTCCAGCAGCATCACTCCCCCCTGATGCTTTACTCAAATATCTTTCCTGATTAAGTCTGCTTCATCAGATTGATAAGGAGCAACATCTTCCATTCCCCCTGGAAGCCGGATGACGCCCCCACACTCTGCTGCCCCTCTGGACTTGAGTGTGGAGGATTTTTCCTCTGAAGCGTGGGACTCATCGGAGTGTGCTGTGGCACGTGAGCCACTGAAGGCGCTGGAGCAGGGCGAGGTGGTGGCTGTGGTTGTGCTAAGGGGAAGGGGGGAATCAGGGTGAGGGGGTGTGGGCGGAAAGAGTTGTTGTTACTGCAACACACATGCACATTGTATTTATTTATATTATGCAGGCCATTGTGTTATCCTCCTTCTCTCCTTGGTAGCAAAAGATGATCAGGAAAGAAAGGAGGGGGGGGGGGGTTGTCTTGAAAATGAGGCTCATTAAAATGGCATCCTGTAATGCTTGTGGAGTAGGCTACATGGGCTGATGTTTGCTCTTAGTGCAAAGAGAAGGAGGCTGCAGGGGAAGGACAGGCAACCCTGCCAGATGCTGGGTGTTATTAAGCTGAAATGCAGCTCCGTCCTGGCCCCCAGAGTAATGCTTTGGCTATGATGGATGCATTTCCAGCACTATACTTTCACATGTGATGGGGCAATCCGCCTTTGCGCTGTCATGCAACTGCATGTGCAGCTCTCTCCTGTCAGTTCAGACGCCTTATCAGCACAGAGCCACCAGTTGATCTCGGGCGCACATGCTGCCTTTAGTAGGCATCGCGTTAATTATTCTTTTCATAATTAAATGCCAGCTCTGCAGACAATAATGCCTGTGAAAAAAGGCTTTCTAAAAATACAGCTTTGAGGAGACTGAGTGATGTGGATGGAGGTTTAATGTGCATAGGTGAGAGGATTTTGTTGTTCTGGCTGGCACATTTTCTTTACAAAAAGTGTCTAACATTAAAAGTTTTGCTTGCTAAAGATGACTCCGTCAGCACAAAGCCACATTAGACAGACGTGCATGGAAATAGCTTTTGATAAATATGGATGCTGTTTTTCAAAAATACAAAATGTCTTCTACCATTCCACCTGAAAGAGGCTTTATTTGAGAAGAGCATTATGTCTATGCAGATCCATGTAAGTGGGGCCCGATATGAGGTGGACACATGGGCTCTGACACCTCCTGGCCTCAGGTAATATCACCGTGAATTAATGCAGCACAGCAGCTCCTTTGGCTGATGTTGGTAGAGTACGTCTCACAGATGAATCGTGCCAGATAGCTACACAAGTAGACACACAAAGCACTAAGGACACGTGCATACTTTTATAAAACAAACATTCACAAAGTCAATCCAGGTAAAAGCCATTATCCCCTATTGATTTCATCATACATCCATTACAAAACATTGATGAGTTGATGAGTTAGATCGTGCAAATGAGTGGAACGTTTGTGCATGTTGTGCATGTAAGTGTAGCGGCAGGTTTCAGTTTGTTTACAATCAATGTTGTTGACTTTAGGGCTGCAGCTAACAGCTATTTTCATTATCTATGTTTTTTCTATTTAAAATTTTTTTTGATTAATCAATGAATTGCATAGTCTCTAAAAGGTCTAAAGACAGTGAAAAATGACTATCACAGTTTCCCACACTCTAACAAGAAGTCTTCAAATTGTTTGCTTATTGAACCGTCCAACACCCAAAGATATTCAATTAAAAAAAAAAAAAAAAAAAAAAATGAAAGAAAACAGCATATCCTCACATTTGAGGAGTTGGAACAAGTTAATTATTTTAATTATTTTAATAATTGGAATAAATATCAGTAAATCAATTACCAAAATTGTTGACTAATCAACTAAACTTTGATTGAACAAGTTGACTTGTATTTTTACTCGTTTGGTTAATGATCTGTTTCTGAACTTTGTTCTGTATTAAAGAAGAATCACATTCCCCCTGCATGCTGCTTTTAAAGGATGTGCAGAGGGCACACCTCTATCTGCATTTTAATCCAAGTGAAAGACTCTTACCATTGTCATTACTGATAATCTTCTTAACTGTGTAAACTGTGCAAAGATGGATTTTATATCCCCTAAAATCAGATTTGTTGGGGGGTCCTAGGTCCTTGGTGTTTACTGTGTTTGAGACAAGTCAAGACATCTCAGGTCTGCAGATCTGGACTTTGAAGGTAATGCCTCTTGTCAGAAGGTTTAAGAAGTGCAGGACTTGACTGTGAGAGACGGTGGGATGAGAGAGGGAGCCTGCAGCACTCCTCCTTTTTGCTGTGACAGTGTGGATTTGAATCTGCTGCTAGTTCCAGTTCCACACTTGACTTCCCTTGGAATGGCAGGCCGGCGTAAATTTTGAACCTAGATGTGTGCTTCAGCTTCTACGTTTTCCTGACTCACCCTTAAAATATAGAATTGTCACTTACATTTTGAACATATCTCAATTGGTGACGCAGTATTCCTATGTTGAGTTGAGAGGAACTGTCTTTGTAAAACGTAGACTTGAGACGACGTGTTATGTAACTGAGAAGAGTGCATACATACTGTATGAGCCGACTGGCTGGCCAGCAGTGGCATAAAGGTCTCATAGGTGAAGACAGGAAGGAGACTCGCTCAGGAAAGAAGCTTTATACAAACAGAGCGAAAAGTCAACCTGCAAGAGAAGGTGAAGGGGAGGTGTTGATGCTGCTAACAATAATGCTGAGATGCCAGCTTCCTGTCACCCCTGGCTTAGTCGTCAGCACTGTAACCCATTTGATGCAGAGTTTGGTATGACAGCTTGCCTATAAGGGGGCCAAAAACCTGTCCAAAGCTGCTGGACCACTGGGTGACTTTGTGCAGCTGGTATTACGTGAAATCAATTTCTAAAGCTTTTATCCATATCTTATTGTAAAAATGTTGCACTTGTATTTATGGTTTGTACACTTGCTGTAAGGGTTTACATGAAAAGAAAGGTTCAATATTTTGGGAAATACGCTAATTTACTGTCATGCTGAGAGTTACAGTATATGAAAGATTAGTGAGCACTAGAGGTGCAAGAGCGGTGTCAATCTTCATATCTAACACTGAGGAAGAAAATTAATAAGCATGTTTCCCAAAATGCATATTGCTGCGCACACACACAAAACCTGATACAGGATCCAAGATGCAACATTACCACGACGCAACAAGCTAACACTCTACTGTTAAGTGGGAAAGTACAGTATGCTTACACTAATTTAGACTTTTGAGACAAGTAGATTTCAAAACAAAACATAATATAGTGCCAGAATAGCAAATGATGTCAACTTAAGGGAAGAGAAACCTTGCATTTCACCATTGTTTTGAAAGGCCGACTCTTTAGATTCTCTTTCTGTATCTATTTCTAACAGAAACATTTGCAGATATCTACAGATAACAAAACCAACAATTAAACATGAGCACAAATCAGCCTTAGCTTAACATGTCCACAGTTTCTATGCAGCTTTACTCCACAGCTTCATTATCCACTGATCATTCATCTCTCTCGTCAAACGTGTTCTGATGGTCTGACAGGTCAGGTCAAGGCTGATGGGTAGAGATAAAGGCTTTGCATACAAGATATATAATCTGATATATTATAATGCATTGTTACTGTCTTAAAAACTAGCTCCACCTCAACCAGCAACAACATTAAAATGCTGCTTATGTTAATGCTTCTGAAACAAAAATAAAACAACATGACACTGACTCCTGTATATGAATGTTAGAAAAGCATCCCTGATATGTGGCTTTCGTCTTTGCGTGCATGGCTGGAAAGTGCACCATTAAAAAGCCTCCTTAATATGTGGACCCCTGTCTTTTCACGTTAGCTGTGGTGATGTCGAGGAAACCCAGTGTAAAGAAAAGGTAACACAGAAGAATCCAAGAGCAGGGAACACACAGGAGACAAGGATGTTGCTAATAGTCAACACTTTGTAGAGTGAGAGCACGATCCAAAACTGCAGGTACAGGCAAGGGCAAAAACAAATCCAGTAGTCGGGCAGACAGTCCAACAGATCCAAACCAGAACCAACAGGGAGCAGGCAGAAGGCTGGGTAGGAAAACAGGAAGTAGGTAATACACTAGGAGAACTATACAATGGTGGACTGCAAGAGCACCAAGACAAACTGGCAACAGTCCGTGGGAGACACTGGGCTAAATACACCTGAGAGGAATGATTGGCAGGTGATAATGAGACAGGGAAAAAATGAACAAAAACCAAAGGCAAGTACACACAACGGAACAAAACCTGAGACTTTTCAAAATAAAACAGGAAGAGGCTAAAACCCAGGACGGGTTGTGACACCCAGCACTTAGGCCTGAGCTCGCAACCAGCATTTTATAATCAGAACACCGTTAATACAACCACTGGACTATGGAGTTCAAGCGTATTTTCTTTATGGATCCAGGAAGGTTTGGCAGCGTGACAACATGCTCAAGGCTGAAAAAAGGCAACTGTCACAGGTTGCAGATTTGTAGTATGACATGGTGTTACGGTGCTGACAAATTTGCTTAGAATCCTTAATATCTGGAACCATAAAACACTGAGCGGCAATTATTATGTGTAGCAGGACAGATTTCTGGAAATATTTGCTGCTCAGCCTCTGTATGGAGTCAGATTTATAGTATAATTATGTAAATCCTTACAGAAGAGACCTGGAATGAGCTGTCTTTTTGGCTAATGTTGGCAAAATTAAAGGGGACACCGAGTTTGATACCAGTAGGATTTTCGCCACATTACAAAGTGAAAGATAGATGTTTCTGCACGTTCAGCCTCGAATGTGTCAGTCCAGGTCATAAAAGCAGCTCAAATATGAGTAGGACTTTCATCGCTTTGTTTCACAGATGAGTTCACACTGTCATTATCAGCTGTTCTCTGGAGTGTGCATCAGATCAGACAGTGAAAGCAAACAATTTGCAATGTATTGATCTTCTTATTAGCAACTCTCCACGAAGCACCAAGAGTCAGCTGAGCAGTCCAGAGAAACAGGAAGCAGAGGATTTCATTTTGTCTTGTGTCTCCAGGGCAAAAACCTTCATTGTACTGAAATGCATGTAATGAATTTTTTCAAATTTCTAATTCTAATTTTTTCAAATTGCAGTCATTTGAAAGGGAAACAATCCTGTTTTCTAACAGACCTGTTGTGTCCACTGCCTGAGGTCGAGTGAGCAATATCAGCCAAAACAACCCAAAGCCAATTTAGGAGTCAAAGAGCAAATCTGACAAATGATCAGTCCAGTCTGAGCCTTTGTTTTGTTCTTATGTTACCTCATAGATTATGTGGTTGTGGAATATCCATATTTTCTGACTATGATGGCTTGTAGAAATTGCTTATTCACTTTGTGTTCAATACAAAGGGACTGGTCAAAGACTAGAACAGCAAAAAAGGGAAAATTTGATTTGTGGCCCAGAAATGTAATCAGGATTTGTCACTGTTAACTGTTATACCTCCTAAAGCTAGAAACCAACCAACTGTAAGTGAATTCTACTTCATAGACAGTGGAGGACTTTCAGAAATCTTTCCCCTGGGTAGAGCACCTCAGTGAGACAGAACACCGTATAGTATGTCACTAAAAGGGTGAATTAAGGTGCAGGAGCATCTAGAAAAAAAGGCCAAGTAAACAGAGGAGCCAAGGACACGTTTGCCTCTTTAAGATTTTGAATATGACCGAATTTAGAATTGCTCATCTGGATTTTTTTTATGGATGCCCACGCCCCCACCTACATGTAAATGTGGACATTTTCAATTAGCCATCCACCCTTGATAATCATCTGAGCTAAACAACCTGCAGCGTGTCTGTCTTTTATGCCAATCCTGCCTTCTCATCCCCTGCTTTGTGTTGAGAAGTCAATTGTCTTATTCTCTGATCTAATTCACTGCAAGGATTAATTTACCCCCCCCCCCCATTTGATTTCACAGTAATTTAATAAATCCCCCTAAAATTTCATCAGCGTTCCGTTCACCTTTGAGAGAAACCTTAATTAGAAACGCTAATGCGTAATTGTTCTTTTATTTCCGGCTTAACGCAGCCAGCATGAATAGAACGCAGCAAGGGGATGACAGCAGATTCAGCTTCAGAAAATTTATTTCATATCAGCATGATTACATGAATTTGAGTGTAATTTGTTTTTTTCCCTGTTTGCATGGAGCCACCTAATCTAGCTTGCAGGAGACCACAATTAACCTCTGGTGTCCCCCCTCCAGCATGCAACTCTCACACAGTGAAGTAACCATTAATGCTACATCGAGGTGCAGATGGGGCGCTTTGGGAACTGTTGCAACGGTTGGAAGGCACTATATAAGTAAAGTCCATTTACCATTTACCATGGAAACGGGATCAGATCCCTCAAGGATAAGCTCTATTAAGTCTTTGAAGGAATGTGAAAGAGCCTGTTATTGTTACGCAAACTACTTTTACCACCAAACAACGTGACCTTGGTCATATTATAAACAGGAACCTGCTGCAGTTTAGCAATCACTGGTGGCCAGATTGAAAAGCAAAAGCTGTGACTGCTATTTGTTCAGGTGCTTGGCAAATAAAAGAGATTATCTTTACACAACTCAGTCATTAAATCAAGCACTCCTGCCATCTAGTGAAAACCTGCAGTATTACAAACACAAAGCCTCTGTTGGACTGTTAATCCATGAGCTAGCAATGAACTACCACTGCAGCAAAATTTAATCGGTGGTTCCTCCTTGTGGCAAAGGAAGGTCAGTGCTGTTTTTATCTACTACTGTTTTTTATCATTTTCCTGCTATTTATAGTCCACATCTTGTTGAGTGGCATTTGTAAATTGCATGTCCTGCTTGTCATAGATACATGAATTATTTGACACCCATGAAAATACACAAAAGATGACCTACAGATTAGGCTTTCAGCCAAGGCGGTTTGACAAGCTGAAATATTATTACCAAGATGTTGTTTTTCATTCTACAAGACATAACAAGCTGCTGTAAATATTTGCACTATAGCATAAAGACTCTGGCTCTTTAGTAAAATAAGGGCTAACGCTGAAACATGATTTAAAGGAGAACAATATACCTGACGTTACGAACAAAGTAATGACAAGTAAAGGTGAACCCACTGTTAGAACCTATTTAAATGTCACAGGTCAGAGTAAAGGGCCCAATACAAAACTCCATTTAATCTCTGCAGTGTTTTGGGAGCCGTTGTCCTGCTTCTACAGCTGGGATGAAGCCACTTCACTCCTTGTTGAGATTAATAGCAGGCACACACAGGGGCCATTAATGTTGAAAAGCCACTGCCCCACCTCTTCCCCAGTGCTACCCTGGGAGCCACAACCTCCATAATGGCACCACTCTCTGAATTAATGGTGCTCACCAGCCGTATGAAAAAAACATGATTTTAATTATAGGCCTTGGTGATACCAGGGAGGAAAAGTGAAAGAGGGCAGCAGGGAAACCTTTTGTGCCTTCAGAGACTGCGCAGCCGAGCTAATTCAAACTTTCATTGGTTCCCATTCTACAGTTTAAGGGTACTACTACTGGTAAATTAAAATAGGGATGTAGTATAAAGTCTTACTTTTCACCAAACCAACACAAGTTGTCAAAAAATTATAAATCTGGGAGAACATAATGGAATTCAGGTTTTTACTGAACTTGTTTCTTCATACAGGTGAAGAAGAGTTAAACTTAGCTCTGGCATAATCCGAGTTATTCCTCCATCATCACTCTTTATGTTACAATTTAATTTAATTTATTTTTTGCACCTGAGTTAGCTAAAAGGCTAGTTTTCATCTGCAGTCCTATTGCCTGATATTGTTAGGCATACCAGAATTAAAACTATACACTATAAACAATAGTTAAAAATATACTACATTAAAAAAAAAAACTTCCACTGCTTTGTAGCCGTTTGCCAGACTATTCTGGCGGTAGACTGCTGCTGTAGGCCCCATGCCAGGCTCAGGATGTCCGTCTGCCACTTCTGTAACAGTATCCAAGCAGAGATGGACGGGCGGAGTCAGCGCCTACAGTAAATGCCCATAATCAACTGTCAGCAGCCAGCAGAGCCGGATTTCTTGAACTTCTAAGCAGTAGCCAAAAGATCCCAGCATTTCAATAAACAGACCACCATTCAGGTAATGTTTCAAAGTGCAAAGAAAGTTTTTAGAACTGACTGGCAACTGGTTTAAATGGTTGCAGTGACATGAGTTAACATGAGGGTCAACAAGAAGAAAACATTTTTCCAGCTTGTATATTTCTCATCCCTGTGTTGATTTTGGACCCTTAAAACAGGATTCCTCTTCACATTAAAGCAGATGTATTAAATGCACTGCTGCGTAAACGGGACATTCAGTGCTTTTTGTGTTCTGCAGAGGGCAGGAGAGACAGACATTGAACATCCCTTTCACCTGAAACCCAAGAAGCACCTCTTAAAGAGAGTCGCTTGCAATCAGAAAGCCTCCATTTAATTACAACACACAGGAAATTACCGAGTGAATGGATCAGGCGCTGATAAGAGGCTGAGCCCCGGGGATGACAGCTCCTGAAACCAGAGGAGACCCAATCTCAAAGGCAACTTATCACAAAGGCCAAGTCTGGAAGCCTGACAATCTGATTGCACTGTCATCCAGATTCATAATTAATATATTTATCAAATTAATCGCTGAAAAGAGCCCAGGCCTTTTGAACAGTAGGCAGATTCATTTGCCACTGGCTCAGCTTACCGCTAATAACAGTGTTGTCAGTGAAATAGGCCAGGAGTGGGCCGATGCCCCGGACCTCATGACAGACAAATTGCTCATCTGTGTAGAGATGATATGGGGAATTTAGAGAGCGAAAGAAAGAAAAAATGTCATTGTTTGGTGACAACCACAATTGCACCCTTGTTTCAGGTTGTGAGCACCAAGTTGGAGGAACATGAAAGGAGCATTTTCTGTTTGGGGAGAGCTGAAAATACCTGTTGTTATACCGCTGGTTTTACAAATCACTCATCAAAGGGGCTGTCTCCATCGCTGCCGCATGTCGTTCAAGTGATGAAGAATGTTCCATAGTATTTCACCACCTAAACAAAAACGAAACAATATTATACAACTCTCAGCCCCAAATCTGTTGGTTAACTAGAAGACACATTTATCTTCACCAAGGCTGCAAAATCTGTTAAAATTTTAAAGTCTTCAGATTTTTTACTTAAATAAAAACACCAGTACAATAATATAAAAATACTCCATGACAAGTAAACATCCAGCAGTCGAAATCCTAAGATTATCGGCAAACATATTGTGACATCGTGGGAGGTGGACCACGTCAGCTGAGGGTTGCCCAGGTGTAGGTGCGGGCAAAAGGAACACACAAGGAATGTAGCTGCTAACTTAAAGCAAGTATATTTCAACTGGTACACTGCTTACAACACTCAGTTCTGCACAATAACATTCAGGATTTTCAACCATCTCTTTCTTGATCTAGTTTCTCTTTGTCTCTCACTGGCCCACGGCCCACCACACATCTTCCTCCTGATGTCTTGCTTCTTCTCCTTTTAACTGTCACCTGCAGGTGATTAGGTAACCAGGTCCAGCTGGGCAGCACCTCTTCCTCTGGCTGTCCAGTGGCCTGTGGGTTTTGTAGTCTAGTCCCTGCTGGTTTGTAGTCCCCAGCGTCTCTCTCAGCCTGCCCGTCTATGGCTCGGCCTCCAACGATGTCACAATATACTTGAAGTATCAAAAGAAATTTTACTGTTGTAGCTGGCTGAGGTAAAGCTAGTTTTATATACAGTTAGGCAGTTTAGTCCAACCACCAACCTAGTGGTCAGGACCCCTCTGAAGGGTCACTAGATAAATCACTAGATAAATACTAATAGTAAACTCAAGCCAGAATTTTTCTTTGGTATATTAATATATTAATAATATTAATATTTACATCAATGCACTATACATTTTATTTTACATGTGCCAGATGTTTTAATTTGCATAAATGTAGCAGCTGAAATTATGAAATAGTGAAAAAGTTCAAAATGTGCACTTAACAATGTTTGGAAATCCTTTAAGAAACTCCTCAACTCACCCTAATGTGCAATCCCCTGTTCTTTAAACCATGGCCAAAAATTCCAATAAACCTCAGTGAAGTCTGGTAACATGTTTCTGAGTTCTCATTCAAACTAATGGACAAAAAAAATAAATAAACGGCACAGAAATCATGACGATAGCAAATTGGTAACCAGAATCTCTTTTGATGTTTTTTGAATTTGATCCTTTGGGTTATTTATTTTGAACAGTTAAATGTCCTGCAAAAACACACAACATCTGAACAGCCTGTCAGTCAGCTGGTTTGTAGTTTGTAGTTTGGAAGGTTTGCGTAAACTAAAGCAGGAAGCGTTCCTGTAGATCAAGTGGTCCACTCTATGGCATGAACTAAATGTTGTTCATTTAACATTTAATTTAATCACCGATATTTTTTTAACTTTTAGTGGCTTTTGACATGGAGTCTTGAAGTGATTCAAACTCTGTTGATTTCTATAAAGCTTCAAGTGTGTGTCCTGTAAGTCCACACGGGTTTGGACTTGGCCTGCTGTAACTTTCTATTATTTGTTAGTTATCTTCACAAAGGCAGCTTTTTGATCTCCTCCTCTATAAGTTAAAATAAAATAGAGACATTTAATTATTTATGAGCAATGTCAATAATAAAGATTTCACAGTTCTGTCCATGTCTGTATATAAAAACAGAATCCTGTGTTGTTATTGTCATTGAGAACGTAGTGGCCTTTAATAGAGTAGGACTTTTCTCTCTCACAGACATCATGTCAGTCGAGTTAATTACAAATTGGACACATATGGTTCAATTTAGAGCACTAATGAGAATCTTGAAAGGCCGCTGGGTGAGAGTGAAGGGGCCCCTTTTGTCTCCTGGATTCCCATCTGGGCCCCTGGAAAGCACAAAATGGACCATAATCATTTGTTATCAACCCAGGTCATCAGTAACTGATTGTGTAGCTGTAATTACATGATAAATGTCTGTATTACACATACCTTCAATTCAGGATCATGGACAGAGACACACTTTTATTTCTTATTTACCTGTTTCCTGTAGAGCCTAGATCACATGTGACATATTGATTATACATGTATATTATTAAATAGTATCTCTTAGTAACAGAATATCATTTCTTTAACATGTATGTTGCTTGGTTCAACTACTGTACTTGATTTATTTATTTTATTCTGCTATACACAAATATCTCCAGTTCTGTAATTGTCTTGTTTCATAGCAGTTTATTAGGCTTCTTCATTCTGTGGAAAATAAAAGGAGTTGTATAAAATGTAATTGTATAATAACAAAACTGTTATAGTTCACATTCAAATTCACATCATTGAGGAAATATTGCAAATGAAAAAAAACTGTATATAATATTTGTTTGATATTGAAAGTCATTTTTCAAAACAGAATGCCTGAAATTACGTCTTAAATACTCCTTTTTTTTTCAGAGTAACAATACAATGTTTCTTTTGTTGGCCTTCACTGATAGGTATCACCATACAAAACTCAATCCCAGAATTTGGCCTCAATAAAAGCTGCATTCCGAGCACGTGAACACACAAAACTCCCCAGGGTGAAATGCAAAGTTGAGGACTAGGCAGTAAAAATGTTCCAGGACGGGAGGAAAAATGCTGATGATCATTGTTCATGTAAACTTATTTCTCCTTCTCTTTATAGCAAGCATGTTTCTTTATAAGGACTTCTCAGCAAATCTTCTCTTGTTTACGCTGTAATAACGTTTTTTTAACATGTTGTCCTCGTCGGTATAAAGTTGGTGTTTACGCTGTCTATCAGCAGCTAGTTGAGGCCACAGTGAGAGCTGCAGTCTGAGTGGAGCAACTCTTCACTGCCAACGACTGCACCAGGCAGGTAGCAAAGGCTTTTCAGAGGGCCAGCCTGCATCAATCAACTTAGTTAGAGGGCTCTCTCTGTAATTGCCAACTATTAGAATATGCGGCACGAGGGGTTCAACACTATTTTCAAACATGATGAAATGGCATCAAGGCCTCCTCTCACATCCAGTGATAATTGAACAATTAAACTTTAGCATACAAATTACCTCTTCATATGGCATAACTAATTACTGAGGCAGGCCAGGCACAAAGAAGGCTCTCCAGTGTCGATACCAAAACTGTTTTTCACACTTTCATGCATCCTTCTTTGAGCCCAGGTTTAACTGGGTTTATTAGATCAGTGGGATTATTAATTGTCTGTTTTGTTAGTCATTTTGCAAAAACACCCCCGAAAGGATTATTCCACCCAATTTTAACAGTCTTATTTCAGCACCCATGCAGGTGAAATGGTCCTAATTATACAGGTGATTCAAACCCAGGGACATTTTCAGACCATTTACCTCAGGTCATCCAGCTGCAGCCCCTAATAAACATCTCGATTAGACAGGATTTAAATCACCTGGTTTGATTGGGGCAGTTAAGCTCTTTATACTCTTCACTGTAAAATTCAAATTCTCAGAGAGCATATGGAGAATCTCTCATATTAATAATTCAAAGGAAATGAGCAAAAATTAGTGAGCAGAGCATCAGCGATGTCATGTCGCCATTACTTCTGCAAATGAGATATTTGATTTGAAAGATTGAAAATGGAAATATCATCAGTGTGAGAAATGATGATCTTTTTTTGTTACAGTACTAGAAACTGAATAGCATCTGCTTGTGCGTGACAGTCCGATTCTGACAAATACATGAAATTCATACCACTATCAGTCTCCAGATTGTGCTCGTTTCTTTCTACTAAGGTCACTTAACCCTCTATACAACAGCAGCTAAGCCCCCCAAGTATGAACTCTGACTACACTTTAGAGGGGACCTGTAAACCCTCAGCAACTCCTCATACACGCACCAGAGCACTTCTGAAAATGACATTAACACTGATAATGATAGATCAGCAACATGGACATCAACATGGGTCTTGCAGCAGCAGTACGTATAATGACACCAAAATGAGCAGTTGCTAATTCCTGTTGAAATACTTGCTCAGTATCTGGTGAGCCTAATGCCTAAAAGAACATAAAACGTGGTCAGGGTCTGTGCAGGAGAAACATGCACACGTGACAATGTTTGACACCATGAACCTCTCCTTGGCGGACAGTCAGAGATGAGACAGATTACGAATTTGATATTAACTCCGACCGAAGAGGCCAAACTAGGAGCATGAAGCACATTTAATATATAAACGTGGCTGCTCACACACACAAGTCATTTGCAAGTTCCAATACAAGATGATTATATGTGTTGATACGTCAAGGCAAGAGATGAAAATGATTGGAAATGTATCACGAGGCGGTGATTGTAGACAATATTAAACTGCACAAAGAAAGGCTTTGTTCTCGAATTCCTGCAGCAGTTCAGCCAGTATTGCCTCTGCTTTAATTTAATATCTATTTATTTTACTCCATTGTATGGGTTTTATTGAGGTTGCGCCTGCTTTATCGCCCCGATCTGACACAGAAGTGAAGGTCAGGGGAGGCAGAGTGCCTCTGTTTATTGGCTTCCATTGAGCCCATATGAGCTGATTTGGCTATCTGTCCTTGATATTAAGTTCTTTCACAGTATTTTGTGTTATCCGGATATTGTTTATCACCACATTGAGATATTCACTGTGTTATTTACTGCTGAATTAAATATTCTTCATCACTTTTGTAATATCCTCTCTGTAGGCTCGTGCAGGATGTGAGAATCCTGCTGGATGTGGCAACAAAGTCTGAGTAGACTAGTTCAGGGAAAAAACACACACCATGATACACCACATCAGTGTCCTCCCATATGCAGTGAAATGTAAAATCTTTTTATTTTCAGCTCAACTCTGGAATAAACCTCTCTACTGTGATAATACTTTTAACTTTAATTCACCTTCATCTTGCACATCTAGATCATAAAATGCATCATATATCTAAGAATAAATTGGATTATACATATAATTAGAACTCAGTGCTGAACCAACTATGAAGCTCTCTGAATTATTTCATATTTCTCTTTTAAGGCCAGACTGAAAACGATTAATATTATCACTTATCTAGTTTTCAGTCCCAATCCTAGATGTGTGTGGAGGCACATATTGATCAGATATAAAGAAAAGTGATCAGATATGTAGCTCTCTGCACTGACCTAAGAATATATAACTCTTCATTTTGTGCCCCAATGATTCCTATTCTTCTGCACTTAAAGACTGCAGTCGTTTTATTCCATGATGATTTATGTCAGACAGAAAACAGAAATCCCAAACCAACAATTACTGACACAATGTAGGTTATAAATCAGGATAATTAACCAGAATCAACCTTGATTAACAGCAACAAGGAATCAGGCTGACTCTGCACCACTGCAGCACAAGCAACACTGGATTTTGATCCGTAAATCTTTGGTGTTTGCTCAACATATGCAGTTATTAGTACACATAATACTTTAGTAGGCTATTGACAGTTGTTTTTTTTCATTTAAGTCTGAATCTGAAAATGGCGGCTAATCTGTGGCGATATTTGCTTGGATCACAGTTAATTCCATTTTCCCGTGATTGTTAGCACAGGTGTGAAGTAACTAGCCTACATTTACTCCAGTGTAAGTACAAATTTAAGGTACTGGTGTAATCGTCTTAACATTTTGGGAGACTTTTCCTCATAATGTAGTTTTTACTCCATTACTCCGACACCCGTAGGTAGTACTTCAAATGTAAATCAGTGAGACTAGTCTGAAATTTTAGACAGAGATGCAAGAGAAAGGGGAACTAGAAAAAAGATAAAGAGAGGAAGAGGAAAGAATCAGGGTGAAGGATGAATTTTTAAACATTATTTTAAATTTAGCTTTACAGGTTTTACTTTTCTTAACTGTTTTTTCTGTTTTCTTTTAAATGTGCTATTTTTATGTTTGCCATTTCTTATACTCTTTAATGCTTTTTACTTGCTCCTAAATATTACTCAAGTTTTATTTTTCTTAACTGCATTAAAGGTGCTGTATAAATAAAGTTTATTATTATTATTATTATCATTAAAGCACTTTGAATTGCTGAATAAATAAACGGATAGATATGCCAAATATTATGAACAGATGTGACACATATTTTAGGCTTAGCGTGGCTACTTTTCAGTCCACTTGGTGGAGACGGCCCGTCCAGCTTCCGTTGGGTGCTGCTGGCGGGACGGAGACGCTGTGGACTGGCCGGATGGACGCTTCAGCAGCGGGGTCTGTTGCAGAGGTGAGTGGGTGGAGGTTAAAGGGGAGGTGTGTGTGTGTGTTGGCAGACAGTGTCCAGCTGCAGACTGTGGACTCGCAGTAAACACTGGCAGTCAGTCATTAACGCAGCAGGGAACCATCGTCGTCTGTCCACGGCTTCGACTCTTCACACGTAAGTACAAAAACACTCCTCAGTCGCCGAAGTCCACTCGTTCCTCTGCATCTTGTGGGTTTTGTGACGTCGCAGCGGTTTGAGGACGTAGCTGTCGGCTCTATGGCTCCTGTTGCTCAGGCCGTGGGGTCAAAGGTTGCACACAGGCATCGTCTCCTGCCGAGTGTTTGTTTGTTTGGTGTTTGCAGCTGGAAATGATCGATAGTGTAGAGATGTTTCTCTGACGCTGCCGACGATAAAAAAACAGTTAATGAGGCGGCTGTGGTTGTGTTTCTTCCCGTCTCGTCTCCAGCTCTTCCAGACGTCATCTTTTTAAGCCGCTTCAGTTTGGTAAGTCTGAGGAACCTCCGTACCATCGTGTAGATCGTGACGCCATGTTCCTGCTTCACTGGAGACGGCGGGTACATAGAGACACCGAGGAGGCGAGGTGATTGGCTCATGTCTGTCTCGTCTCTTGGCTGCAGGGTGGACTGAGGTCATGTCCCGCCTCGTCCTCTGTGTGTCCGTCATCGTGGCTCTGTGGTCGGCGTCGGCGCTCAGTCTGTCAGGTGGGTGCACGTGGATGGAGTAACAACTAACTGTAGTTTCAAACTAGTGCTTTTACTAAACCAGGTTCCACCATTAAAACTGAGACATGTTTCCGCTAGTAAAGACTTTAGTAATGTATAAATCGGTTGCTAGGAAACACCTGCAGTTCCGTCCAATCAACAGGAAGTCACTGCAGCATTATTACAATAAAACGGCTCAGACATATGAAGACTGCACGTGTTTTAAAAGTAGCCTTTAGTGTCTCCAGGGGGCGCTGTGTGAAGTCTGATGAGTGATGTAACTCGAGTCAGCATCGATGAAAACAGTGTGTTGGTGTGGAAGGAGGTGAGCTGAGCAGACGTCTGCAGCCCGCCGCTCGGCTATGCTACAGGCTACATCAGCTGCTAGCATAACACATACCGATCTACCACATTGTCCAGGTGCATTGTGGGCAATGTAGGCACCAGGTTTTGAAAAAAAAAACAACGATATCTCGTGTTATAGAAAACATGATGATTTTGTGGCTCCCGAAGTGCAACAGAAGACGTAGACGATGTTAAACTGGTGGCGTACTCCTTTAAAATACAGCGAAAGGAGTAAAGTCTAAATATCTCATATCTAAAGATCTAATATGATGGGATGTTTGCATCTGCATGTTGCCAGACTGTGGTGTGAGTTTAACTGACCCTTGATAACTTTAAAAACTTTATTGATCAAATCACACAAGAAGAAAAAACACAAATCATCAAAGAACGGCAGCAGACGTGACGGTTACGGCCTCACGTTGTCTTGGAGCTGAGCTGTTCCAGTCTAATGCCGCTGTTCGCCCTTCCTTCAGTGTTCTCGGACCCTCCGGAGGCTCACATGCTGCTGCGCTCTCGTCGGGCAAACTCCTTCCTGGAGGAGCTCAAACCTGCTTCAATGGAGCGCGAATGCGTGGAGGAGAAGTGTGACTTTGAAGAAGCCAGAGAGATTTTCCAAACCAGGGAAGCTACAGTAAGACAGTTTCCTGTTGCAGTGTCGCTTTTTGTGTTTCGCGCTGCTTCAGCTGAAAGTTTCTCTCAGTCACTGAAACATCAGATGGAAGTCATTCACATATTTGACGTCATTGCTGACCAGTTTCCAAAGCGTCATTTTGTGATGTGAAAGTGATTCTTCCTCTAATGCATCAACAAGAAAAGGGGTTTTCAAAGTGTCTTTAGTTTCACCACGATGAAACTAAAGCTGTCCAGTATATGTTGACTGTAATGCTTGAATTAGGAAACCAATCCCAAAACTGACAAACATCTGCAGTTTGGTCTTTTAATAATCACACCAGCCAATCACTGTGCATCAGCAGCCGTTCATTATGTTAATGTGCTGCTGCAGTGACACGTGCTGGTTGTTCGGTGTGAAGACTTTCATCACGGACTGTTTGTTTTGTGTGTTCACAGCTGGAGTTCTGGACGGTGTACGCAGGTGAGGCGGAAACCCAGAACCTGTATGATTTAGCCAGTTTTAATGTGATGATGATGATGATGATGATGATGTTGGACCTGCTGCTGCTTCGTGTTTCAGCACCGGAGCCTTGCTGTCACCTGCATATCCCAAAAAAGTCTGACATCAACACTCAGCTGCTCGGAATTATGTTTTAAACGACGTGAACTCGATAGAAACACTTAAAAACTAGACTCTGCGCCTCCACATGCACGGTGCATCAGACCGCCACCTTGTGGCTGGTCATACTGGGTCGTACTGCGGTGCAGCGTGCAGGTTTCTCCCGAGTCGACAGCTTGTCTCTGGGCAGCGTCCGCAGGGCATCGTGGGACATGTGTTCACGCTGACCTGCCTGTGTTTCAGATGGGAACCAGTGTCACTCCAACATGTGTGTTCATGGAGCCTGTGTGGATCTGTACCAAGCCTACGCCTGCCGCTGTTACCATGGATACGAGGGCAAATACTGCGACCAACGTGAGTAGCCGTCACGTGATAACCCGTGTTGCTCTTTACAGCAGGCAAACCACATGACCGTTAAAACCATTAAAAGGGCCAGTTCACCTAAAAGCACACAAACTAAAGATTTTCTCGCGGTTTATTTGCGTCCATGTTTTGAGACGAACATACAGGACAAAGTTTTTACTGTTTACTTTCTTACTGAAAGGAAAGTTTGGGGAGACAGAAGCAAAGTAAAAAGACATGTTGTGTATTTCAAGCATAGAAAAAGAGGTTTATCTGCTCAAATTAAAACCTTTTATATCATGCTTATATCAGAAAATTGTTTTCTATGTAATAAAAGAACGTTTTCAAATTATATAATATCCTTTATTTGTATTTCAGTTTCCAAACTGAACATATTCTGAATACTGAATAAATACAATGTAATGAATAAAAAGGACACTGAGGCTGCTTGTCTGGTTCAGACAGCAACTAATAATTATTTTCATCTTAGATTTATCTGCTGATTATTTTCTAATTTTTACTAATCAGTTCATGTTTTGACCATAAACCCCCGACAGTCCAACAGTGATGCAGTTTATTTTTGATATAATTAGAAGTGGAGAAGCTGATCAAACGATTATCAAACTAATATAAATAGTTGCCCATTTATTTTCTGCCGATGGATCGATTCCGCCTGCTGAAAGTTTGAATATGTAAAAGCTGAGGTCTGTCGTCGTCGTTCAGCTCAAGCAGCCACCAACTGCTCGGTGGATAACGGCGGCTGTGACCACGACTGTGCGGACAGCGAGGACGGCCTGACGAGGAGCTGCAGCTGCGTGGCCGGATACAAACTGCACGACAACTCCAGGAAGTGCGTCCCGAGAGGTGAGAAACCGCACCAGCAGCTCTGTCTTTGACCGAGTGACTTCGACTTTTCCACATTAAAAATCCTCATTTTAGAAAACCGCTTTAGTTTAACTGTCCGCCACACTTAAAGACACGTTGATAAGGAACACCAGAGTCTCGATTAATCTCTCAATATTTCTGAAGGCACTTCCAGACCAGTCGTATCAAGGAAATGCTACTCCGACACTGATGACTCTAATACAACCTCTCTCTCCGTTTTCCCGGCAGGTCCGTCGTCCTGCGGCCAGCTGCTGATCGGCAGGTCGTCGTACACCAAACCAATGGACGGCCTGCTGCCCTGGATGCTGGGAGGGGAGGTGGGAAAGAAGGGGGAGAGTCCCTGGCAGGTAGCTGACGTGTAGCACACACCAGGACGAATAGTCAGGGATCAGGAGACAGGATGTTGCTTTCCTAGACCCACAGGCTGGAAACGAGCCGGCGTCATGTCCCGACAGCTTGTGTGAACAACAGGTGCAGACGTTTTCATCGTGTGACGTTCCTTAATACCCACAAGAAAAAAGCGCTTTGCTGCCCACAAAATTAGAACCTGGGAGACACAAACTGTTGGTGTGTAAGTGGTGAAATATCTCAACCCACAGCTGCATCTTTGGAAATTCCTCCTTATCGTTTTATCTGAATCTAAACCTCAGCAGTTTCGGTTATTTCACACGAGTGATTTGTTATTTGTGTTTTGTGTTACTTCTGTGCACCAGTCAGCTGTGTCGTTCCAAACTACCCAAGGACTTCTGTAATTACGAATGTTGTATTTAATGTTTAAGAGAAAGACTTGAGATTTGACACTAAGTTTTCCGGGCATTAAATGTTGACGTAGGTGCTACAGGAGTGTTTTGGTGTGCAGGTGCTGTTGCTGAACGCCAGAGGGAAGTTTCACTGCGGCGGCGTCCTCATCGCCGAGAGCTGGGTCCTGACCGCCGCCCACTGCCTCGACAGCACCCTGAGATTCAGAGTGCGACTGGGTGAGTTTCCACTCTGCAGACACAAACGCTGACAACTCCTGACATTATCCAAAGGATTATCACCATTATTAGATTAAATGGGTCAGTGGCCTCAATCTGAATGAATTTGAACAAATTCTTCTTTAAGAATTACTAAATTGAGGAAACTAAATATGGAGCACAAATATGGGGGAGAGACATCTGTGTAATTTATTTTATTTTCCCGCCGTCACATTGTTAAAATGACTTATCTCCGTTTAACCCTGTGATCTGCCTGTTCAGGTGACTACGAGCGTCACAGAAACGAAGGCAGCGAGGTGACTCTGAGGGTCGTTAAGACCTTCAAACACCCGAGCTACAACAGCAGGACGGTGGACAACGATATCGCCCTGCTGCGTCTGGAGACCCCCGTCCCCTTCTCCGAGTACATCATCCCCATCTGTCTGCCGGGACGCGAGCTGGCAGAGCGGGCGCTCCACCTGAACGGCACCCTCACCGTGGTGACCGGCTGGGGCAACGACGAACTGCACAGCACCACGTTCAGCTCCGTCCTCAACGCCATCAAAGTCCCGCTGGTCGACCGCAGCGTCTGCGCCCAGCAGATGTCCCACAACATCTCCAACAACGTTGTCTGCGCCGGGATCCTCGGACAGAGGATCGACGCCTGCGAGGGCGACAGCGGCGGGCCGATGGTCACCCTCTACAGAGACACCTGGTTCCTGATCGGCCTGGTGTCCTGGAGCGAGGGCTGCGGCAGGGAGGACAAGCTGGGCATCTACACCAAGGTGTCCAATTATAACGAGTGGATCAAGACAGTTGTTGATGAATGGGACAAAGGTCAAAGTCCATAAGAACTGAACCACAGTTGACCCAGTCTGGCCTGATAAACCCACATTAAGGCCTCAGTAGAGATGTAACACCCTTTATAAATAAAGTAATTCTGTCTAAAGACGCTTCGGTTGCCTTTTTCACCACGAGTGCCGTTAATGTTAGGTGCCTCCGCAATGTGGCATTCGTGACCCCCAGACGATGAATCCTAATGACTTTGCCACCGCCAGCCGGTCAGATTACACTTTACTTCAACACCTCAGTGCAGCGGTTTTGATTGTACTTCAGCATCACACAGGAAGTGCGTACGTACGGTACCGTGGTTACACAGTAAAACCGAAGTAAAACTTGTGTAGACAGCTGCATTGATTAAACCTTCCGTTAAATATTGCGTGAGATTATTTCTGTGCGTGTTACAACGCCAACCGACGTTGAGCCCTTCTTATTTTCTATCCAAGAAAAATCGCCTGTCAAGGCATTGTGGGAGATCAGTCGGCGCAGGACTGAAAAACAGGGACGGTCGAAAGACGGACAAAGAGAAGGCGAAGCTCCGTGCTGATGCAGTCGTGTGCAGGCCCACTGATCTGCCCTTCGGTCTTTACTGAGTCGGGATGAATGTCCGTGGAGGTTATTGTAGTTTCTAGGATCCCTCTTCTGTAGGATTCTTGCCTCCACGATCCCAGAGACAAACACAAATGATGTGCTGCTTTGCACAAGTTAACATAAAACGTTGGGAAACAGCGGTGGGTTCGGCACCACGTGGTGGGTGTTTGTTCAAACTGAGTGACGTTTACAGGCGTCGTGGCTGAACGTTCAGTCAGTGCAAAGACATGAAAGGCTGCAGACTCGTGGAAGGCGACGCAGAATGAGGCGACGGTGCGTCCGAGAGCTGAAACGGTGAAGCAGCTCGAGACGAGTCTGAAGAACGTCGGCCGGCGTCTCGAGCACCTTTCGCCGTCAGTTTCACTCACTGCATCAGGCTCCTTACAACAAATTCCAACCATTTTCATTACATCATAAATGATTTCAGAGGACACAAAGTTGATGACTGAATCAACACGTGACTTTAATTCATGTTTCAACAGACATTAGTACGTCAGGCCTAATGTGTTCATATGTGCTGGAGGCCTTAGATTTGAACCCTTTTGTTGTAGCGACGGAACAGAGCTGCACACGGTTCGCCACCACAGACGCGCTGAAAC
The DNA here is from genome assembly GCA_036023855.1 of Gadopsis marmoratus. Taxonomy (NCBI): domain Eukaryota; kingdom Metazoa; phylum Chordata; class Actinopteri; order Centrarchiformes; family Percichthyidae; genus Gadopsis; species Gadopsis marmoratus. Next base: position 21,975 of record JAVQJF010022921.1, on the reverse strand, counting down.
ACTGACACTGAGGTGTGACGTGGTGCACAGTGACATCTAGTTTAAAGTATTGCTTTTAATTCCGTTCTAAATGGCAGCACCGCAGAATGACAAAACACCTGAGATTCACACGCACACCTGAAATGCAGGGTGTTCTTATAGCAACGTCACTGGAATACAAGTTTGAACTGCATCATCGTTATTCACAGTGTCATTAGAAAACACATCAGCAGCCCTGAACATTTCAAACTGTCAGAATGACTCCACATCATCAGGATCTATTAGGCTGAAGACATTTTATCCTGCAGTGATTTTATGTTGCTCATTCAGTTTACTTTAGAATAATGTTTCTTACTATTTATAACCTGAGCTTTGTGTCCACTACAGTTTGAGACATCTGATGGCTTGTTTGAGTGTTGATCGCATATAGTAATTTCTAAAACTAGTCACCTTACAAGCATTAGAAGACATGAGCTGCAGCTCAGTGAAGACCTGGTACCTGTACCATCGCTGCCTTTTAAAACTTTGTGCTGTCGCTCACTTCGCAGCTGAATGTCCTGCTCCCCGACATCGGTGTTTCACTCGCACAGATTAATGCCATTTCAATAAAGAGGAAGATTTTTTAAGGTTAGGGAGACATGTTACGGCCCGACACGCCAACCGTGACAATGCGGCTACTTCCTGTCAGAATATGTCGAAGCAATTTACGGCAATTTTACTCATTAAAAAAATTAATGTTTTTCCTGTTTTTGTAAAGATTTAGCTAATGAAGTCATCCATTAACAAAAACAAGCTGGTAAAATGCTGCATTGTTGAATAAAGTCATTGTTAAATTCATTAAATTGTGAAAAATATATTAACGTGCAATAATTTATTATGATTTAACCTCAGAACCTTGTTTACTAAATCTAATTGAAGTGAAGTGGTAGTACTGTAAAATTCAAACATAATTGGTCAATATATATTTCTAAAGATAAGTGAAGCTTTCCTCAATAAATGTCTGCATTTAAGTCAAGAAAGCGGCGACAGGAAGTAACGGCATTTTGGCACACGAGCAGAACAGGTGGGGCTTCCGGTACAACGACACGACGCGTCCGAGCTTTAAGTTGGGTGGAGCAGGAGACTGGAGACACCCGTGTGGGCGAACGCTCCCTGATCACATGACTGCAGAGGTGCAGAAACCTGCAGAGTAACATTATCTCTTTGCAACAGGTCACATTAACAGAAACTGACCTGTGATCAGCGAGACGACGCTCACTTCCTGCCTCTACAGGTGAGGTGGGGTCATCAGGTTGGACTTTACATTTATCTGACAGCTTCAGTTACTTCGCAGACTTAGATTTGTGACGCCCTTCCTGTCCAGGCAGAACCACAGGTCTCCATATTTGGTGATTTTTAAAGTGAATGTTTCTGATAAAGTAACACTCCTCCTCCTCAGAGCTGAACTCAGGGCTGTTATTCATGTAAAGTTAACCCTTTCAGAGATACATGGTCCTCGCAGGACAGGTGGTGAGCCTGTAGACCATGATGCATTGCTGCAGGCCAACAGGTTCCAAAGGAAACATCTGCAGCAGGAACATGAATCCAGAAACGTCAGATGTGACGGGAAGACACTGCAACACGAGTACTTGCGGTAGACTCATCTCACAGTGTGGTATTAGTACTTTTACTTATGTAAAGATAAAGGATGGATGTTTTCTTTCAGCTCAACACTGAAGGAGAGTTTTATTAAATCTCAGAACTTTAAATCTTCTGTGCGTTTTGATTTACTGCATTATTGTCTATGGAAGTGCTTCCATCTAGAGGTAGAAGGCAGGACTGCAGTCCCAGATGTATGGCACAGCCGCTAAACAGAGCGAAGGTTTACAGACCAGAAAATAAGTAAATGCTTTGCGTTTAATGCTAACGTACACTAACGGCTCTGTCGTTTGGAGGATAAAAGCTGTGTGGAGGGTTTAATGGTTTTCTTTCTGACTTGCGGAGCTCTTATTTAGTTTTATTATTTAACCTTTATTTAACCTATTATTATTATTTAACTTATGGAAAATAGGAAAAAGCTTTTGTCACAGTTTTTAAGTCTAGAAGCTGCGTTCGCTGTCACGGCACCTGAACTGGAGAATAAACTACAAAATACTTCAATATCAGAGGAAAACGCACATTAAAAACTAACTCTTATATTTATATCTCCCAGATATTCTATTATTTTATTTAGCTGCTTTTTATTTGACTCTTTTCCTTTTGTTTAAGCTTTTTGTAACTACGAAAAGTGATATTATTGTTTAGCAGCGCACGTTAAAATCTCTATTTGCATTTTCTTTTTATGGTGATATTTCATTTTCTGCAGGTTTTTTGTAATTAATGTTAAGTGGCTGCTGTAACACTGAAACTCCTGCAGGGTCAATATGCTTCATTTTGGACACACACTCTTGAAGAACTTGGGACCTTCATGTCTGCGGGGGTTTTCCTGTTCACGTCAATATTTGCGTCGGCTTTAACTGAGAAAAGATCATGGAGGAGTGAAGGTGGACGGAGAGCAGGCCGGTCACCTGCTGACACAGGAGGACGATCAGACAGGCGTCCAGCTGTCAGTCCGTCTGTCCTCGTCTCCTCTTCAGCACCTGTTCGTACCGCTGCAGCTGCGACAGGAAGCCGGGGTTTGGATCGATCACATGACGGGCCGTCTTCACCTTCTGGGACAAAAAACAGCAGCAAGCGTCCAGTTAGTACATGTCTGTTATTACTCGTCTGTTATTAAACAGATAATAAATAGTGATGAAAGAGAACATGCAGCCACACGAGGGCAGGCTGCTCATTTTAAATGCACAAAACATGGCCCCTAACAACCTAAAGTCAGACTTTTGTCCTTTAATTATCTGCCTTGTTGTATTTGGCTGACTGAGCAGCTCGTCTGTCAGTGTGCTGCTCAAGGGCACTGTGGCAATCGATACCCGACTTGAATGCAAGCGTCAGCTTCTGCAGACTCACTGCTCAGCCCGACTCCCAACACCGTGACTCCTCTGACCTCTGACCTTCAGCATGAACCTGCTTCTGACAGGAAGACGCCGTCAGTCCCTCACGGAGTGACAGGACCTGGAGGGATCCAGGCGGCAGCCATGATGAGAGCTGCTCCACTTCTCTAAATGCTCAGAGTTTCATGTGTCCCGTGGCTTTGCTGCTGAAACAAACCAAGTTCCCAGTGGGATTCATAAAGAGGCCGGAGGCGTGACCTCTGCAGGTAACCACGGCAACTGACCTCGCCGTGATGTTAAAGTGACTACAAACATGCAGCTGACCTTCATTGCTTTACAGAAGAAATAGAACGGGCTCAGAGGCTCGTCGTCATAGAGACGACAGTGAGACGGTAACCGCGTGGAGTATCTCCAGGCACAGCCGGTGTGATTAGCAGCTCCGTCCCACCCACCTGCACGGCGTCCGCCAGCGTCAGTTTGCGGTGTTTCATCAGGTAGGCGATGCAGATGGTGGCGGAGCGGCTGCGTCCGTTCTTGCAGTAGACGACGCTGCGTCCACCGCGGGTCGCCTCCTTCTGGATGGCGTCGGCGCAGCGGTCGAAGTGGCTGTACAGGTCCTCGTTCGGGTCGTCATAGACGGGGATCTGCAGCTTCTTGACGCCGGTGGCGGGAAACGGCTGCTGCTTGGACACATTGATGCAGAGCGTCACCGCCTCCTGCTGGATGAGCTCGTCACTGCAGGCCGAGCGGGCGTTACTGATGAACAGAGCCTTGGTGACCTTACACAGCTGGAGCATGCTGGAGAGCTGACCCTCGCAGGCCTCCTTACTCAGGCACTGTAGACTCACAGGTATCCGCCACCTGGTCAGAGAGACAAGCGCGTGAGCTAACAAGCTAACGTCAGGTATGGCTGCTGCTGGAGCAATTTATTAAATGACAACATTTTTGTAAACGTATTTTAAGCCGTCTATCGAAACATTTGTTTCAATAAGTAATCTTTATTTTTTGCAAGAAAGAAGTTTCTAAATGTTTGCAAGGAGGATCCCATGTCAAAATAAATATTAGTTGCTGTACTTTCTTGCTTTTTGCAATTTAATATCAGTATAATTTTAATTGCTTTTGGATTTTAAGCTCCACACTGACCTGATTTGCTGTGTCTTGGTTTCGGCTGGTAAAGATTGGAGTTCTGCGGTTTCATGTTTGTTATTCATGAATAAATTGAATAAATTAAAAATAAAAATAAAAAAATCTTTGTCATAATTTCTGACGTTTTGTGGAAAAATAAAACGCCACTTACTCATTCATTTCAACGAGACCACTGCAACAACAAATGATACTAATAAATGAAAGAAAATAAATGTCATCCAGCAATAAAACACTGGGTGACATCACCCGGCAAGGTGCTGCGTCAGCCAATCAAGGTAACGTGAAGGACTTCCTACCTTTTACCTCAGGACGAGAGAAAATAACATCCAAAGGTGTTAAATCTGGTCTCAAGAGTGTTATAAACCTCTGCTGTGTGCGCTGACTGATGATATACTAATGATCGCTGTCTGTTACCAAGCAACACACCCGACACAAGCGTCCCGCTCGCTACACATCCAGGTCACTACTCTTTAAAAATATATATATTTAACAGAACCTTATCAAAGACATGTGTTTATGTTTAGAAGAGGAAATGACAAGTCTACATCTTTTCCCCAAATCTCCATATCACTACTGAACGCAAAAATCCAAAATGCTCCAAAAGCATCATTTAGCCAACAACAGAACAAGTGTTGTTCTTTCTGGCTGGTTTCTATAGCAATAAACAACAGGATTAAATGATATATATGCTAATAACCAGTCAGTGAACGCCTCACAAGGACAGAGCGACTCCCACGCAGCCGTCAGCTGACCTCCAGCCCGCCGCTCTCTGCACATGAAAAGGTTTCCTGTTGGCTCCTGCAGACCGAGGGGACGGAGCGCTCTGATCCGGTCTGTTCAGGTCTCCTCATGACCCCCCAACTGCTCTGATCCCCTCCAGACACACAGCTGCTATATTTACTGCACGGACTGTGACAGCTGCTCTGCTCTGGGTCCTAATGCTGATCACATTCATGACGGACAGATGAAACCGGCAGATCCTGATATTGTGTCGGCATGATGGAGCAGTATCTTACAAAGACCTGGCACCACCTTCCTGGACTCTGAGTCTGCATCTTCTCTTGGAGTTCTAATTGAGGAATCACGCTCAGCAGCTGGTGAAGAAGCTGAAATTGGGTTTTTACTTTAGAAACAAGTGATGCTTTTCCTTTGGAGGCCAGAAGGAGACTTGTTGCTTCATGTCTTGATGCCAACACACGCTGGCCACACGGCCTACAGTCTACCATGGATCTCATTCGGGTTGGACGGTCTACCATGTCCACCTGGAGACCGTACCATCAGCATGTTCTTGTCTACAGGGCAGCTGCTGGACCGACCTACAGATCTGCATCCTGCAACAAAGGTCTGGGAGGTCACTGTCTTCGCTCCCAGGACTTATTTCTACCAACTGTCCCCAAAGTCTGGACTGAACCGGGAAAAAGTGGCATTTAAGCGGCTTGGAATCGGCTGCAGAATCACCTGAGCCTTCAGGAGCTGCTGTCATTGGACTCTGCAGACGTGTTACCTGTGCTGCTGCCTGGCTCAGTGAGTCTTTCACTCCTGCTGGTTAAGCAAAGAAACTCGAATGTTGGACTCGTGTTGGCAGTTTGTCAAAATGTTTCAATCTGATGGAGACTCAATCAGCTCAGCATCAGAAGCTGCAGACTTCCTAATGTGCTATCCTCCGTGTTACAGCGCCCTCCGGTGGTAGACAGCAGTGAATGTTCCCACCAACAGCTTCTGTGATCACAGCCTGATGTATGAAAACTATTAAACACACACACTGCAGTTTATTCACACGCCGTCCTGCTGCCCCCAAATACTCACTCAGAGTGACACATGCGGATTCATCCGCTGCTGAAAATAGTCCCCAACAAAAGCTCTACTTCCTGTTTGATAAAAACTACAGCAAGCAGCTGTTTTGGGAAATTACATTTGTGAGATGTTTTTAAAGATTTACGTCTTCAGTAGGAACCAATGGGCCGCAGGCAGGAAGTGAGACAGAACTGAAAGACGGACTGACATGTTGCTGGTTTGAGTCTGAACGTGAGATTTAACGATAGAGAGGAAACGTGTGGAACAGCCGACACATTTCCAGACACTTGTATTTTGTGCTGAGCTCACCTTAAATCTCACTCCAACACCTGGACACACCTGCAGGATTTGTGACATCACACACACAACTAGTTTGGAGCCAATCAGGGTCCAGCGTGACACGTCATGAAGCGTTGACGCCTGAGCTGCATTTCAGAATTCTTTCAGTTAATTTCAATGTTCAAACATTCAAACTTGCAGAGGTTTGAGTTTGACTGCTGTCGTTTAGGTAGGTACAGTTAGCATTAGCAGCACGCCCCAATAATAGAAATTCTGACATAATATTGACATACATCTTGATAAAAACAGAATAATCCAATATTCAAAGTATTAAATGCGGTTTCAGTTTCCAGTCACACATGAACAAAACCAGAATCACTTGTTTGACCAAAGACACAATCAGATCCTTTCATCACAAGTGCTTTTCTGAATTTTGATTAACGATAATTAAATATTATTGCCCGGCAATACTTTTGGACAGGTATAATTACTTGATTGTCTTAGAAATAGTGACACCAGCGTCGCTCTGGTTCATTAAATGGACAACGCCGACATGAAGCACGAACACAGAGAAGCCCGTCAGTGACGACAACGTACGAAAACAAGTGAAGGAAGTGATTTTATTGTTTGGGTTGAAAACTCATCACACATGCAAACAGCGATGTCGAAGCCGGGTGTCATCAACATTTTATTAGCAAACCTGGTTAACAAAAAAACAAAAAAAAAAAAGAACGAAAGGAGCTGAACTATCTGTGTTTCTGTACAGGTTCAAATATTCTACAATATATACTATTATACAACTGGATTACAATTCATGTCATTAGTACAGCAGTCACAAAAAAAACAAACTTCAAGTCTGTTACAGCAGTGTCGTCTGAGCAAATTTCATTTCCTTTTGATTCGTCCTCTCCCACTGATGGTGCTTCAGGTGCAGCCTATATCAGCATGCTACGCTAACGTTCCCCGTTTTTGTCAAAGTGCAAAGAGTCTCACAATTTGTTCACCGAGCCGAGAACAAAAGACAAAAGGCCGTGATCCACACTCCGAGACAACAAGAACAGAAGAAGAGAATTTTTAAAAAAGGTCAAGCGTGGAGGTTTTAAGTTTAAATGAATGGAGTTTGAGGTAAAACCAACACAGTTAAAGGTAAAACTAATTGATTTGGTGCAACACGAACAGATTTTAAAGGGTCATTCCTGCAGAAACACGCACACGTGGAAAAACATTTTGTTGGCAACAAACGTGTAAACGGTCTTTCAACGTTTTGGGAAATATGCTTAGTCGTGTTTGATACCACATGTGTGTGTGCGCTAAATATGAAACTACTGCTAGCAGGTGATTCGCTTAGCTTAGCATAAAGTCTATATTCTTGTCACAGCCCCCTCTGTAGAAACACAACGTGCTGCGTTTGTATGAAACAAACCAGATATGAGCTGCTAATCGTTGGGCTTCAGAGGTGCTGGGTGGATTTCCTGCTCTTTCCAGTCTTTATGCTAAGCTAACCTAAGCTAAGCCGAGATCGGCACCGATCTGATCTCTCAGCAAGCAGGAGAGTAAGCATATTTCCCAAAATGTCAAAGTATCCCTTTAATCTAGTTTTACATTTCACAACCTTCCGTAGTTCAAATTAAATTCCCACTCGAGACCTGAAAGGGCTCAGCGGCGTGAGAGGAGCCAGAAAGGATGCTGGGAAAACAGATGCAGAGGTCTCTATAAGCATCCAATCACAACGTAAGAAGCTTCTTAAGGTATTGTGGATTTCCTTCTTTTGCATCATCTCCTTTGGATATTTGGGACTTTTGGTTTCGCGAATGTGAGCCGCCGATTTCGTCGGTGCACAAAACAAATCGTTCTCGTCCATGTGCAGAGTCGAAAGCACTTTGTGATTTCTGCCTCACAAAATGTCTATTTTATGACATCAGGAAGAGTAGAAGACATTTGAGCCCAGATCTGATCGCAGGAAGAGTGAAAGACATTTTAAAAGGGAGCGTTTCAAAAAGTGTTGTTAGTTGTCGGCCGGCAGAAGTCAAGATTAAACTCAACATGAAAGTCGAGACTCCTGCTGCAGAACAGTTTCCCTGCAGGAATATGGACCCAGACCAACGCGACATGTAGTGGAACACGCGATTGTAACTCCGTGATCGTCAGTAACAGGTCCACGCTGCAACAACACTGCCGTCGACAAGATCATCGTATGCGGGCGCAACAACAGTTCCCTTCACTGGAACGAGACAAAACGGAAGAAGGTTTTTGGGAGCAGGCTGTGAGCTGCCTGATGTTTCACGAGAAGCTTTCAAACTGTGATTCGATGCTTGAAAGGCGCCTGCAGCTGCTCGTCAGCGCGTCAGGACCAACGAGTCAAGACAGGAAATAATAAAAGGCTATTTTATGTGAATCTAGTGCCACCAGGCTGCGCGGAGGTTAACGCACCGCCTCTCTGCTGCGATTCTCTCGTGTACATTTCGCTTTTAAAGGAAGTTTTTCGTTGCATAGGACAGAAGCCGGCAGGAGATCGGATCCACATGCTGTTTCAAACTGGAGCCTGGCCCATCTGTTCAAATGGGAAGCGACAGGAACGCGGTCACATGGCGCCCCGGCCCCGCAAACGTTCCCCCCCGTCTCACGTCTGCTGAAGCTCGAACGACGGGCAAACTGAAGCGCGCTTCCTCTCGCAGGTCAGAGGTCAGCCAATAGGAACACTGAGTTTGCAAACTAAGTTGCTATTGTTTAGAGTCATGTTTGCACCTTCAGCTTTCATCGCTTAGAAAATAAATTGATTTTCTTCCAGTTTGCATCCTGAAACAATCCTGGCTCTTCCTCCGAAATTATAAAAACACACTTGAAAGACAAAACACAAGAGGATTCAGTTGGCGTCTGGCTGCCTCCACGGCCCAGACGCTAGTTGTCTCTCCTTAAAATCATGAGCCAGTTCAAAGTTACTATCTACTTCAGTTTATACTTTTATTTTACAGCGTTTCCATTAGTCAGGACAGAAAACTGCTGCTGCCCCCTGCAGGCAACAACTGTTTCAGTTTATTTGAAAGTTTTGGTTAAAAGTTTGTTTTTCCGTCACACGTGTGTCTTCATCATCTGTAGAAGCAGCCTGCTGTCCAACTGTTCTACCAGTTAACATTCAACATTCGAGGATTTTACTGCCGCCAACGTTTACAGTGCAAATATTCAGAAAGACAGAACCAACCCAACATACGCAGATCATTACCAACAATCGGATAATCATGTAACGGCCAATATTCCTTTTTTAAACATCAACCTATATCATCAATTTTAAAGTGGGGCACTTTACAGAGTGAAAATAAACTTGTCCCTGCTGGACAAACTGTGTTTCTAAATGACTCGAATATATCTGGACATTTCTTTACGACGCTTGTTGTTACCCGTCGGCACGAATATATCTGCCGTGACGTGTGCACAGCGTTATAGCGTTCAAACAAAACTGACATTTCAGAGGTTTAAAAATGTAAAAAAAATTAAACTTTCACACTCTTTACCTGCAGGTGGCGCAGGCTGGTCTGAAGCTGGCTGACTGCGTTTACATGCACACCGATGAGCACAATGTTCCCGTTTCATGTAAAGTGCGCATCCTGAATTAGGCCTCATTCTGAGCGTGATATTTTCCGGTGTGTGATATGCAGATGCTCTTCAGGTTTTAGCAGCCTTCTGAGGACATGTGCACAGCCTCTTCCTGTTTACGCTCAGCTCTGTGCGTCAGAAACAAAGCAGCTAGCCAACAGAAGCAGCTACTGTTAAACACGAAACACTTGTGGATCAACACGAGAGCAAATATCTCAACGCCGACCATTTCAAGAAGGCGGAGCAAATGAAAGAGGCAGGCTGAGGTCACATGGTCCAACAAGGCCGCGTGGAAACGGGAATATTAGCGGAAGATTCGTCTTCATCAGCCGTGTTAACAGCTCGGTGGGATCATGGTTAGCTTTTTTGGAATAACGGCAACAAACTGAATGTTTGGTGCATGTGAACGCAGTCAGTGTGTTTTGGAAACCAACAACATTAAAGTGGTGACTGCTGGGGGATAAAATTTCATGTCAAATCAGGCGGCCAAACAAACGCAGATCCGGGGTTCTCCCAGCGGCCTTCAGGTGGAAAAGCGGGTTTCAGCGATGAAGGCGTTGATGCGTACAGAGGCTGGTGCACGTTTCAGAGCGTGCACGTTGACAGAAGCATGTTTGCAGGACATTGCTCTTCCGGCAGCCGGCAGCTCTCCCCCTGGTGGCAGATTAAGACCCAGAGGGATTCTTCTATCTACAGGAATGCGTCTCGCGCGGGAATCCGAGCGGCGTTCCAGCCCCGTGTTTACAGCGAGACGATCAGACGTCTGCAGGCGGGAATCACAAGGATAAAGGTCCAATCCTGTCACCGCACGCTGCGATATATTGCAAGACAGCCGTTTACGATACATCATCAACTGAAGAGGAAAAACTCATCCCCAGAAAAGGCAAAATAATTTCCCTCAAAAGCAGGAATCAATCGTATGTTGTGTTTATTAGTTTAACAGAGTGGGCTGAGTGTGTAGCAAAGTGCATAGAGTTTAAACACACACAGCAACAGCCTCAGTATTGCAACAGGAGTGTGATATTAGTGTGAGAGCATCAATGATGTATCGCAGAAAGTGTCACAATATATGGCCTCGTGGATTATTGTCCCACCGGACAGTCTGCCGGGCGGCTCGCTCTTTAGTCATGCAGTAAAGACAACGAAACACGATGAAGACCAAAGCTTTAGGATCCGACCTGAGGCGTTATGACCCAAAGGTGCCGGCAAGGCGAGGCGGGGCGTGGCCAGGAGTGCTCAGGGGGGGATCAGGGGTGATCAGGAGTGATCCATGGGTTCCATGGCGTTGCTCTGCTCGGCATCCTGACTCTCCATATCCTCCGGTTCCTCCGCCTTCCTGTCCAGTTTGCCGGCCGCCGTGGCGTCGGCCGCAACTGGAGGTTCGTGGTCGACTGTAGACGTCAGCTGGTCCGCATCCGTCTTAGTCCCGTCTGTCCGCTCCTGGCTGGCCCCGCCCTCTGCAGCGGAGGCGCTCTGCTGCTCTCTCAGGTGGCGCTCCATGGAGGCCTGGATGGAGGAGACCATCTCCTGCAGCTTCCTCCGCTGCTGCTCCATCAGGCTGGGGTCCAGACCACGGCCGTCCTTCATGGTGACAAAGCCCGGAGCCATGCGGACCAGCTCCCTGGTGGTGTCCTCGGGGATGTCCGACAGGTCTGGGGGGCCTCGGGACACGCTGGCGCTCAGGTCTACGCCGCTGCTGTGCTGGCGTGTGATAGGCCGGTGTTCTGGAGGGGAGGAGCCCCCGGCGCTGCCCAGAGAGTGGCCTTTACCCTGGAAGGCAGTGACACTCTGCAGCTGCTCCTTCTTACGGACGACGCCGCCGCTGCCCAGCCGCAGCACGCCGTGGGAAGGACTCCCCTCTCTGCTGCCCCTAGTGGCCGCCTCAGAGCGCAGCTGGACCAGAGCCTCCTTCACCAGCTCCTCGACATCAGGGCCGACGGGGAAGTGACCGGCAGCGTCCACGCAGAGCTCCAGACGCTCCTCTGCTGCGTTATAAACAAAGGTTTTCCCCGTCAGGTGCGGCAGGGTGCAGTGCTTCCCGTCCATCAGGCCTGAAAGAGGATGGTCAAAGACTTTTCAGGATATTAAAGACACCAACACCAAGATTCATTTCCATCAATCTGATCTAAGATTACAGAAGTGAATCCAACAAATATAACACAGTGAACAGCGCCGGGTCTGGTTTTCATTTTCGTTATTGGGGTCAATACAAACCCTGAGTTTTTCTGCACTGTTATCTAAATCACTTTCAATATCTTTGCATCTTTCAAAATAAACCTTCAAATGTTAAATGCTGTCTTAAAACTAAGAGCCAGAGTAGGCCGCGAGTTGCAGGATGAAATGTTGATTCCAGCCCTGCAAACATCTGATCAAGAAAAGACTAACCAAGTAGCATCAACGTCCAGTGAAGGAATACCGAAGCGCGTTCGGGGCGAGTGCTTCTAGTGTGGTCTAGAAGTTCAGAGCTTCTGAACGCTTTCTCCTTTCAGCACTTTAATAGAGTCAATGCCAAAGAAACACTTCAGTCGGCATTCAGACAGTACAGAGACATTATTGACATTATTGCACGTGGAAACTCGGTTACCGGGACAAATCAGGTTAGACGGGTAATTGAAAACCTGTTCTGATGCACTGTAGTGACCTTGCCCACATTTTAATGTTGATGGTTTGACATGAGTCTGGATGTTTTGGTTCTTCGAAGCTGCTTTAAAATGAACCAAAACTTTAAGCACTTACTGACCTGAGCTTGCTCCATGCTAAGCGCCTCGTGGCTTTACCACGGAATAATGTAAATACACTGCGCAAAAGTCAGCAGCTCAGGGAGAAACTTTCTGCCTTGACGGGTGAAAGGGAGATAAGTTGGGTCTAAACAGGGAGGAGCATTTATTTTAATTTATTGGTACTATCCAGCTATTGGCACAGTAACGTTGTGTCATCTAGGTTTTTCCAATACTGCCTTCATGTCTGTCCAATTGCCTTCCCATTGATGAAAACCAATAAATACACTGTTAAAAGCCTGGATCTGAGCCCTTAAGAAACCTTAAAAAGTGCAGCTTATCGACTGTCAGCTGGATCAGAACAGGAACTCCTTTTTAGATCTATGTGGCTGCTTTCTCAGGTTGATAATTAAAGAGTGTTGATATAATTACCATTTAAAAAGAGAGCATACAGGTTTATTGTCGCAACTAAATGGTCATAATGAAGACTTTCCTCATACTTCTACACGATAACTAAATATACTTTAGTTAAAAAGGCAAACTCAACTAAATCATTCTGGACCACGATAAAAGACGAGGCTTTTCATTTGACATTAAAATAGGAATTTGTCATTTGCATACTAAAACTTGTTAAATCTTTAACAGTACAACAGATTCTAGTGAGGTTTGTCTTTGGCATCATGACTGAAAGGTTTCCTGCACGTCCGTCAGGCAGACCGTCAGCGTTTAACGTAAGCACTTTTTGTCTCCATAAGCGAGCTAATGGTCTTCTTTTTAAAAGATTCTTAATAGACTGGAGCCACATTTTTAGAATGTATTTTCTATATTTGGTTCTGCCTGTTAAAGGCAGCTGTATATCTATATATCTATATAGATATATACAGAGAGAGTTGATCTAGACCTGCTGCATGTTAACAAGTGCTATGAGATAACTGTTATATGGCGCTATAGAAATAAAACTGAATTGAATATTTGTTTACCTACGATCGCTGAACTCTTCGATACTTTAAAGTTTGACAGAAAACATTGAATAAAACCTTGGAAAAGCCAACAGACCATAAAAATGATTCTAAGTAGACTCCCCAATTTTAAATATTGTGTACAGCCTTTAAGAGTCAGGTGACTTTTCCTACGACTAAAACTTTGCATATATTTTGGAATCTGCGAGCTACTTCACGGGGAAACGTGACCGACTTCGGCTGCTGAGGCCACGTGGTTTCCTCAAACTGCTCTCAAAGAACCACGTTATCAGGATTATCTTAGTCTGAATTAGTTAAGGCTGGTTTGAAGAGCAGGGCCCTGGTCACAGTAGAAACGTGTACACGTGCAGCCGGTCAGTGATCCTCGACGGTGCAAACCAGGTGTCCTGTGCTTTACGCCGCCCTGAAGGGAAAACAAACGTACCCATGTCTTTCTTCACAATGCTGTAGAAGACGCCGCCCTGCTGGAATAAGTGCGGCAGCTTCTTTGCGTACGACCAAACATCTTCACCTGGAACAGACAGAGAGAAACGGTTCAACAGACTCCAGGAGCCAGCTGGAACTCACTTCGGCTGACCTTCAAAGCACATTCAACTGCAGTGAAGTGCTGAGTGTGGATCACATGACCAATCTGAAGGGTCAAACAACAACAGTTCATTGAAATTAAAATCTGAGGGGAAAATAATGAATTAACCCTGTGCTTTGTTTAATCAAATGGACATTGTGACTTATCTTTGTAATAAGAACTGAATAGCGAGTTCCGAGGTGACGTCGTCCCGTTTTGTTAACTACCAAGACAAAGTCGAGCAGCACGCTGTAGCCTGAAAATGAACTTAAAAGATTAATCACTGATTAAAATTGTTGATCAGCAGAGTTTTAATCCCCAACTAATCCTTTAATTAACACGTCGTTTCAGCTCTGAATGAAAATAAGCGTTGTTGCGCCCCACTTCACATTTACCTCAACTCGGAGTTAAACTTTGTCTTTTCTAAAACTGCCTGTGTAGAGACCTAGTCTTCTGTGTCTCTCAGACTTATGAATGGAAACATTTCATATCTCATGCCGAATATTTGAAAATAAATGATGTGGGTAGTCTTCACATATGAAATAGCAAAGTAAAGTACAGCGTTGTTCCTGTACGAGTGCCTAAAAGCTGACGAGCACCGTAACATTTCCACGGACACTCGGATGTCTGAACTGGGAAACTGTGTCTGCTGAGCGGATGTTTGAACACCAGACACAAGGATTATTGAATGTGGGCTCTTGCTAACAGGAAGTGCAGCGTCAGGCCGGTGGAGCGCTCGCAGTGCAGATCAAACCTCCCTGGATATCGACAGACGCTGGCTGTCGGCCCCGCCCGTCTGTTTATCTGCACACAGCCGCGACCTCTGACCCCGTTGGCAGGTGAGACAGGGAGGAGTCGAGATGCCCGAGTCAGCACAATGACACACACACAGAGTTCTGGTAGCATTCAGGGCAGCCGGTCAGAAACAGACTGAGCGCTATCAGCTGATACCTGCAGTTTGTTATTCACCTGCCTGCTGTGACCAATCAAAACCCAGCGTGCACGTGCGCTGTACACCTGGACTGCAGCAACAGTTTCCTCTCAGAAGGAGAAGCAGACTCCAGATCAGTCCATAAGTGCGGCTGCATTAAACAACGCGAGGCAGCGTGAACACACTCAGTGTCGCACGGATGCAGATTCACTACGGATGTTGCCGACAGAAGCGAAGACGCATCTGCTGAAAAACAATTTGCTGTTTTACCGAGCGGTTTGGCTTCCCTTAAAAAGGACAGGAGCGCCGTTCTTTTGCACGTCTGTCTCGAGGTCTGCGGCGCCCATATGAACACCGAAAACAGGTTTCACACACTTTAATCCTCCTGTTCACACGTGGCCATTTAAAGATGCCTTTAATGTGATGCCAAGTCTACGGTCATCGTTCTGTGCAAAACTGAATTCAGAGCTTAAATTTAATTTGTGTCTTTTTTTTTTTAGTACAACATTCCCTCTTTGTGCTCCGTGTTGTGGAGGAACAGTAACACACAGAATTATGTGTTAAAAACAAACAAACCGTAACTTTGATAGATACCCGTTTGATTTAATGCCGAGGCCTGTAGTTCCTGTTTCAGCTAGTGGACGTCTGTAACAGCAAGACTAACTTTAGCCTCGGTCGAAGAAACCACAATATTCAAATCAAACCGTCAGTGTCGGACTGCTGTTAGATATGACGGCAGCCATTCAGACTCGTCATCGGAGAATTACAGAGATCTGCAATGTGAATACGATCGCTGAAACAACTAGTTCAATCACAAAATGATCTGATGAGCAACTGGTGATTTAGCATGTAAGGATGTATATTTAAAATAAAACTGCATTTGAAATATTCCAGCCAGTGTTCAAACGTGTTGTGCCGAGTCACTTTGATTGTGTTTACTCTAAATGTTTCACCGATTAGTGAAATGAATGAATCAGTGATGAAAACAATCATTAGCTGCAGCTGAGAAAGTGACTGAAGTAGTGCCGCGTCTCAAATCACGTACTTCCACTTGCTACTTTGAGTGCGTTCACGCCGACAGCTACGGAAAAAATGCGGCTCTGCCAGAACCCGGGTGGCGAACTCACAGCGGTCAGAACGTTGAGCTGCACACTTCTCACCCTGGCTATGTGGCGGAAAGAGGAGGAACCACCGTGACATGGTGGTGTTGTTTGAGACACCGCCACCCTGTCAAAATTCACGCACTACACAAGTAAGTACACAGAGTACTGCATTGAAGTGTACTAACGGAAGTATCTGAATTGAGACACAGCATTAGTGTTTTAGACCTCGAGGGAGGCGGCCTACATGTCACACACTCGGATTCTTACCCATCAAGGTTGCTAGGAGACAGAGGGAGGACATCTCAAGGTCGATGCTGTCCTGGAGTTCCCGGCTGCTCATCCTGCCGGACGTCACACCGTCCTCGCTCTTCACTGAGTGCAGGGCGGAGTGCGAGCTGGAGGCCCGGGGTATGGAGGCGGGGCTCTTCTCCTCGGGGCCCCTCAGTATCTCCACTGTCACCCTGTCGCCGTGCTGCAGCGCCACCGGCTCGTTCTCCTCGCCGTCCTTCGGGGGGACCAGCTCTTTTGGCGGGAAGCCGTAGCGGATGCACTGCTGCGGCGGCGGCACGTCAAACTGGTTGGCGATACTCTTCTGCAGCTCTGAGAAGGTGGTGTGGGTCTGCAGGGTCAGCATGGCCTGCCTGCCGTCACTGGTGGTCACTCGGATCTTCTTCTCCTTATTGGATGAGGAGGGGGAAGATGATTTGGTTGGCGTGGCTGGAGCCGATGAGGAGGAGGTTTCTGGAGACCCCCCGGGGGAAGACGTCCTGCCGTGGCCCTTCTGCTCCTGCTTCAGCTTGTCAGTGCGTCTCTTCTGAGTGACAAAGGCCTGCTCGCTGATGCTCTGCTGGATGCTGCGCTCCGCTCGGCTCATCGTCAGCTCCTCTTTGTGGAGTGTCTTTGCTTTCTGACCAGTCAGGATGATCTTAGTGGGCGGCTGGGGGTCCGTCACCTGCTGGGTCTCCGTGGTGTCGGTGAGACGCTGGACATGAGCCCCGTCTATGGACACGGGGTTGTATTCGTCCGGGTTCTTCTTGGCGGTGTGATGCAGGATGGTGTTGACCACTTTCTGCACCAGGATCTCGCTGCCAAACTCCCCTGGGAAGTGCTTGGTGACCAGCTTCATGGCCACGTCATACACGTTGCTGTTTAAAGCCGGGTCAGTCTCATACTGGAACCAGTATACTGTCTCTCTCACCACCCGACCCCCCCACTCCAGCGTGATGGGGAAGGCCTCAGGGAGGTTATCATACTCCTTCCCCTCCCAGAAATGCTTGAAGCCACACCCACACTTCCCGCCCTGGGAGCGGGTGTTGGTTCTGTCCCCGTCCAGGTAAACCACCGACCCGCTGCCGTGGATGTGGCGGACCGATGTGCCGTGACACCAGTTGCAGGTGTTCAGGGAGCTCAGTTTGTAATCTGGGGCGAGAACGTCTCTCTGGGGGTCATAAGAGCAGACCACATTGTTGAGGGGGAAGCTGTAGTTCTTGTCCGGCCGCAGCTGGCCGTGGGTGGATTTGGCCAAGTTGTAGAGCTTCCCACCAGCAACCAGCCACTCTGGCGGAACGTGGAGCTCAGAGAGGGCACCGCAGATCAGGCAGCGGTGCAGCCGATTCTCCATCACAGACTTCTTAGCTGCCTCCGTCACCTCCTCGGGCTGGATGCCGATCACGCCGGTCCGTCTGTAGACATACTGGTGCACATCGGCCACCAGCGACGGGTGGATGCTGTGCTTCTCCATGAAGACCTCCTCCATGGCGTTGACCAGCCGCATCAGATACTTATCCTGCAAGCTGCGGTCGCCGCCGATCACACAGCTCCCGTCTGGTTCCAGCTTGATGTACTTCCTGATGAGCTCCTGAGGAACGCCCCAGGCCTTCGGCAGCAGGCGGGCCGGCAGCTTGGGCAGCACAGTGTTCTTGATTCCCACCAGAGGGATGTAGTGGTTCCTGCCAGAGCTGCTCCAGGCGATGCAGATGGGTTTGTTGAGCTTCCCATCTTTCCCCCTGCACTGCTCCTCGGCCACCAGCCCGGGCAGGAAGGTGGCCGAGTAATCACCAGAGCTCCTCATTCCGCTCAGGGAGTCCAGCAGGATTATGGGTCGGTGGAGGACGTTGGCTAAGCCGAATATATGGATGTTGCGTAGTCCGAGCGGTACGCCTTCGGGTGGGATGAACAGGGGGTCGCACTCATTGATGATGTCCTCCCACTCGGCGGCATCGATAAAATCCTGAAAGAGGGCCTTGTAGCAGTCCAGGTTCTGCTTGAAGTTCTGCTTCAGGTTCTCTCTCAGGGCGTGCCAGAACAGTTCTCTGCCCACCAGCGCTCTGGACACAGCGTGGACCAGGCAGTGCCCGTCCCCGTCGACGTGGACTGGGATGAGACATTCCCTGTTGCTATTGGCTGTCTTGACCTCCTCCAGAGTGTCGTGGAGGTATATGAGGCTCCCTGACCGGTCCTTGCCGTAGCCCATGGTGGAAACATGGTCTGGCTCAATCAGAAAAGCTCTGTCTCCCAGCAGCGAGCAGTCAAACATCTCACCTTGGTTCATGTCCCTCAGCAGCTTGGCCTTGCCGGTTTGTTTATCCATGCCGTACCGGGTGAGGACCGGGGACAGGAGCTTGCAGTGGTAATTAGACAGCCCCATCACTTTCACCAGCTCCGTGCCTTTCTTCGGGGCCCCGGTGACGCCGAGCAGGGCGTTCCTGAGCAGATTGTGGAGCACAACATCTGGATCCGTCACTTCTTCCACGCTGAGCAGGTTCTTCTGCTCGTGGCGTTGACCACACTCGGTGCACTCGATGCTAACGGAGCCGTACGCGGGGAAGAACAGCCTCGCCTGACATTTCGGGTCTGGGCAGGTACCCGACAGAATACGCTTGTCCTTTTTCTTGGAGCTCTGCAGCAGCGACATTTCCGGCGGAAAAAAAAGGCGACGCGGTCTGCCAGCTTCACTAAACCATGGCAGTCTCACCGCGGCGAGGCTGTCGGACGAGCTGTGACTCCGCGGACGGTAGTTATTTGCCAGAATAACACAAGAACAACACGGAAGCGGCTGGTTTCTCCTTTAGCGACCGGCCGCTGCGAGACGTAACTACGTCACGACGCGAGATTGTGGGAATTGTAGTTGTGCCGCGTGGCTTACTTTTAAATATTTACACATTAGGAAACTAACGCCCGGCTGTTCGCTTCTCCGCGTGGCGGCATCGCGCCACAGCGCGTGACGGCGTATTTAATTCAGCGCGACTACGCCGTTAAATTGTTATAACGAGCGGCGTTAACGTTCAATGGACTACGTTTACCAGAATGCAACGCGCCGCGGCCGACGTTTTGTTGTGCCAGGAAGTGTACAAGGCAGAGTCATGGCCGCTTGGGCAGAACGGATGATGGGATAGTTCCCCAAAATATCATACAAGTGTGTCCCCAGAATGTATTAAAAGTCCTTCTCGAGTGTTTTTTTTTTCTGCAGGTGTTTGTACACGTTCGTGTGCTCCGGCGCCGACAGCAGCACTCTGCCGGTTAGCTTAGCCGTATTCTGGGCACTTATCGCAACCAGGTCCGGGGGGTCTGGCTCTCGCCGCCTCAGTCTCGCGTGATTTGGCAGGCCCGGGCAAGATGACGTCAGGGACTTCAAAAATAAAAGTTAAAAAACTTAATGCTAAAAGGTTTTTAATAGGATTCACAACCAAATGGAGAGTCTGCGTCTCCTGGCGACTTTAACTGTTCTACGTGTAAACATGTTGCCACGTGGCCTTAAAACGAGAGACTTCTGAACTGAGTCTGGTCTGAAGGTGACGTAGTTCATGTTAAATGAGAATAACTGGCTAATTAAGAATAAATTAAGAGTTTCACCTGAGACATAATGTGCGTCTCTTTTCTAAAGCAAACGCGGAGTGTGTTTGTGGCAGCACCACAGTGTAAGTATTATTAAAGAAAGAAACTACAGTAACGACAGTACATTGTATTAGTTCTAGCTCATTAAAAGTGTTCGTTGAGCTACCTGGCTGTCATTTTGGCAGCAGAACCTCGGTCACAGCCTGTATTGACCTGAAGGCCTGTTGTGGTGTGAGAGAGATTCAGAATCAGAAATCCTTTAATCGTCTCACGGTGGAGACATTTACATTTTTACAGCAAAAGGTGGACAGTGCAGATAAGAGGTAAAGTAACGCAGGTAAAGAGCAAATGTAATAAAGTCAAATCAATAAGTACACATCCATGGTAGTAAGTGAGTGAGTAGCAGCATTATAGAAGTAATGAACCTACTATGTGAGTGTGATGAAGACAGTAGCAGCAGTATAAGTAGTGGACATATGAAAGTAATGTAGTGACCATGGCAGCATTATAGAAGTACTTCTAGCAGGAGCAGCAGTATATGTAGTTGCAGTATTTGTCAGATAAATTCAGCTGTATTTATACTGCGGTTTGGGCACAACACAATTCATCAAAAGCGCTTTAAAGGACAAAATAAAAGGCAGGAATCCAAACACGATTACAACGAGAGATAACTGAAGATGAAACGACTTTGATGGAAGAACAGACTGTAGAAGTAGTGGTAATATTTGCTGTTGCAGTATTTGTGATGGTAGAATTTACTTTGTATTGGTTGCAGTAGAAAAAGTATTTCAATAGTTTTTTTTAGAATAATGCCAGCAGTGCAGGTCATTTACTGTTGTGTGTTTCTCCGTCCACTAGAGGTCACTGCGGGCTTCTTGGCCGCACAATAAGAGCGTCATCATGTCGTCATGGCGACCATCACTAGCGTCATCTGGATCCCCTTGCACTGCCTCTGACCAACCACAGGGTGGAGGTCTTGCTCTTTGAGGGTTCATGTCAGCACCAGCAGCAAACACAGAAATCCTGCATGTGATGAACTTTAACATCATAAACAGTCATGTAATGTAACATGTGTATTGTCTGGTGATGCAGATGCAATATGTTGTTATTCCAACAGGATCTGACAGTAAAAGTGACCAAACTGTTCATTACAGAAAAACAGCCCTTAAATTAATATTAAATGTATTAATACTGTGGTTTGAAGGAGGTTTGAGAAAACATCCCAGAGAGCATTAAATAAGTGAATCTGCTGCTGTTTGTCTTTATATTTTGAATTAACAAAACTAAACACAACTCCAAAAAAATGAGTGGTGGAAAAAATACTTCTTAATAAGTTTTATTAATTTCACAAACGCTGTTGTGTATCGAAGGAAGTGAAGCAGAACTTTGGATTTTGCCCAAATATTGAAACACCAGGAACAAACTTTTAAAATATGTAATTATACAAACAACAAAATCAGATCCTGCTATAATTATTTACAGTGTACAAAAATGGTGACAGACGACAACTGTCATTATAAAAAGGTCTTTTTCACAGAGGACATTTAAACATGTCACAGATATAAATAATAAAATGAATGAAGTCTATATTTTAGCTGCTTCAGTTTCAGGTTCCTGTTGACTCGCTGTCACACTTAAACAGAACAGAGTCAAGATTCAAGAAGTTCATTGTCATACACAGCAGAAACACAGCGGTTACACCGAGTGATGAAATGTCACACAACTGAAACAACAACTTAACAAAAGAAAGGAATAAAACTTAACTCAGATACTTACAGATGATACATGTTAAAGTGTTCAAAACTGCAAATGTGCAGGTCACATTATTATTGTTGGGGGCTTTGAAACAGTTCAACAGTCAGTGATTCAGCAGCCTGATGGCCTGTGGATACAAACTGTTTTTTAGTCTGGATGTCTTTGCTTTCACACTCATGTAGCGTCTGTCAGGCGGCAGGAGGGCGAACAAACCACCTGTGTACAAACAGTAAAACCTCAGACTCAGCGGAAAACCACACAGCAGCTTCAGCTGAGCTGTCAATCAGCAGCAGCAGCCTTATCAGTCCAAAGCAGGGGCTGATGGGAGGTCT
>JAVQJF010022918.1:0-28986 GCA_036023855.1 Gadopsis marmoratus | reverse complement strand
TTATTAAAGTCTTTAATGCGTTTTAATTGTTTTTTTTTTTTAGCTTTATAAAACAATTAAAAATCTCCCCCCCCCCCCCCCCCAATTTCTCTCCTGCTGTCATTCTCACTCATGTTTTATTAAGACAAAACAATGTCCGTGACAAAAATCTTCCCAGCAGAAGAATGTGGGTTTGTAAGGCTTGAGCTCTATCTGATGTAATAATGTATGCTGCAGGAAGCCTGGTGTGATCGGTAAGTGGTATTGCCCCACCGTGCTGCTACATCAGCAGCATGTGCGCCACAGGAAGTGGAACAGAGGTCACTGTCTGCCTGTCTTTTTTTCTTTTAATTCTACTGGGGCAAAGACGTTGGCATTGTGAGAGCGCCTAAAGATTCATGCTCAGATTTGATATCCTGTTTTGGTTACTGTCTTGACTTCCCACTATCACTGTTTTATGATTTAAAGTAGTGTTTGCTTTATTTAATCCTCTACAAGAAAGGAAAAGCAACACAGATGCTCACCAGATTATGTCGCTGGTTCAAGCTGAGTTTTTCTGAACAGTATATTTGCCAGCTAGAGACATTGTTGAGACATCACAGAAGTGATTTGCAATTTATGGAAGTTCTTTTCACTTTTCTTTCTTCACTTGCGGTTTGGACAGTAACAGTGTTTAGTTGTTTAGGGGTGATAGCAGGGGCACGACTACCTACCACATAACAACCTTCTCCCCCATAGTTGTGGTTGTTTAAAGGGTGGAGTTGGAATCTGCTGTGTAAACACATTCCTTATGAAGGTGGAGGCATTCCCAGGAGAAACGCTGCTCACAATGTCTCTTTCTGCAGAATTGCTTATGGAAGGAAGTAACCCCACTTGGCCTCTGTGTTCCTGAGTAAACAGGGCTCTCCAACAGTGGCTAGAGCATGACAGAGGTGGGGAAGTGTCACTAACACCAAATGTCCTGCATAATATTCAGCAATGGCAAGTTAACAGATATGACTTGTAAAAGTCATATCCTTTTTGTAGGGACTTAAAGCAGCAAAGGGAAAGATGGTGCATAGCCTCTCTTCTCTTTTGAGACTTAACATTGCCAGCTCCTCTTACCCTGGAGCTGTTACAGTATGCAAATGAGCTGCATTTTCCCGGCTGAGCTGGTCTGAAGTACAGTGGCGATTAGGTCATAATTATTTTAGTGTGCAATATGTGATACTATTCTTTGAAACACTATGCCACCCAATAGATATGATGTGAAAATAGGGCAGAGCGATGGTTTGATTAAATTGTTCATCTTTGTGTTACGGACATTGTTGATAATGACATTGTATACTATTGTTGTGTAAGAATCAATTTTATTAGTTCTTTATTTTACCCAATTAATAATTACTGCTGCCATTTTATTTTCCCTGCAGATATAATCCAACTGTCACTGAACACTATTACAATTTTATGACTACTTTGTCCAGCAGAAATAGGGTGTGCGTGGGACTGTAGGACCATAATGTTGTCGCAAGGCTCGGTACCAGACTGGAATTCAGAACACAGGAATCACCTGACAGTGATTATTGTACACGACATGATGCAAGACTACTGATTTCCCCTTTTGCAACACCTGTTTGTGGACCTTTCAAAGTTGAAAAATACTTTGAATGAAACGAGGGAGGAACGATATGATGGATTTAATGCATTTTAAATGTATTGTCAAAATCAAATAAAATGCCGTTATCAAAATAGTATCAGAATTCCTCAATTGGACAATTGGTATTTAGACCTTAGTTGAGCTTTCTTCCACTATCTGACCTAGTTTTATCTTCATGAGAGTAGGATGTGATCACTCTCCTACCAAAGGGTGCTGAAAAACACATTATAGCTCAAATATACTCATACACACACTCCCGTTTATTGCTTCTTGCTTTTGAAAAATGTGCATCCGCCTGTTTTGTCCAGAACAGTGACAACTTTGAAATAATCCAATTTATGAGGGCTGCACCTAATTACTATTTTTTTTAAAATAATCTTTTTTTATGTATTAGATTCATCTTAAGAACCCTACTTGCTTATTTTGTCTAACCAACACCCTCAAATTCCCAAAGTACCCACATCTGGGAAGGTACAACCAGCACATTTATATAATTATTATATTATTATATAGTAATTGAAATCATTAATTGATTCATTATATTTTTTATTTGGCGATTAAGCAGCTTTTCATCTCCATGCTAAATCCTGTGAATGTTGAAATATAGCAATTGTATTAAGGTGTTTTCTTTAAGTTTGCGGCTTCTTTCGGCCTTAATGGTCTTCTCTGAATGTGCAACCTGCACGACGTAACTGGGCACCAATTGATAAAGTCTTACCCGTAAAAATAGCTCTAGTAGTTCTCATGGATATACTCCATGATTGGATAAGGACATATGGACAGCTTTCTAACAAAATCATGGTTTCCCATCTTGTGTTCTTGAATGTGAATTTGTACAGCTACCTGGATGTTGACATTCAGACTGTGGACTAATGTTTTGATTGGTGGATGTTTAAAGAATGGGTGGAGATGAGAACGAGTTCTGTAAGTGGTAACCGCAGTGAATAATTTAACAGTCTTGTCTAGTATTTCACTACCTTTAGGATCTGACTGTATACCATTGTGTTTGTAACTGTGACACTGGGTCTCATTTTCTAAAGCTGTGGTTCCCAAAGTGAGTGCAGCAGCACCCTGGGGTGCCTTGAGGATTGGCCAAAGGTGGTGCAAGACTTATCATATCATTGTTCACCATATCTCCATTTTTAATAATGTTTCACCATATTAAAGAAAATAACTTTTATGCTTTCAAATAGATCACAAAAGGAGAGAAAA
Source organism: Gadopsis marmoratus (assembly GCA_036023855.1). Taxonomy (NCBI): domain Eukaryota; kingdom Metazoa; phylum Chordata; class Actinopteri; order Centrarchiformes; family Percichthyidae; genus Gadopsis; species Gadopsis marmoratus. The sequence continues at coordinate 26,159 of JAVQJF010022918.1, read as the reverse complement.
GCAATAAAAATCAAGGTCATCATATTAACAAACTCTGTTTAATAAGCAGTTATGACAACTCATGGTTGTCGGTTGTCATAGTAACACATCACGCTAATCTCTGATGTGTCATAGTAACGCATCAGGAGCTCAGCAGTCAGAAAAATAGTGACTGCCAGAGCAAGCGATCTAAAGATTAGACATGGTTCGACACGGCCTGAGACCACTGAATGTGAGCCTACCAACAGACTAAAATCAGACTCAACACTACTTGGCTGGCTAACGGCTTAACGGACAGGTTTTTCTTTAGTCCGGAGACCTGAATTGGGACAATCAAGTGAAGTTTAACAGGTGGTGTGAGGGCATAACAGGGTACCGGTATTTGAAGAACTGGAAAGGAACTGCTGCCTGTTCAAACATCTTGGCAAAAAAGTCAAATAGTTCTAGAAAATGTTTGAGAGAAGGGTTTGGAAAAACCGAAGATTTTCATTGCCAGCAGAATGTTAAGACATTCTAAAAATCCTACCTTGACAACAGCACTTCATAGAGGATGGCTAAAATATTTTATGCCCTACTTAAACAGGCTTATGACTATCTTTAAATCTTAGTGCTGAATCTAGATTGAAAAATGTACATTTTAAATAAATAAATATATGGGCTGGTATTAGATTATTAACACTATATTGGTGTGTGCATGTCAGCCAATAAGTAACATGAAATTCAAGTACAGAAATGCACTATGAAAACAATGTCACCATTACATATATTGTCCACCAGAGATAACGGACAAGTTGATTTTTCAACGGCTTAGTTTGTATCTCAGTCACAGCTTCAAAATAACTCCCATCTAAGGGATGTGCGTCAAGATTGTTTGTCTATGTTATGTGTTACGGCCAATATAGGTATCGGCCTCACAAATTCTCTATAGATCTGGCTATATACGAGACCTTGTTTAATTCTGTGTGTTGACATGGGTTGTCATGTCACAATGTCTCTGGGTCGTTAAAACCATTTTGTGTGAGTTAAAGTTTAAATTTGAAGGTCTGTATGGTTATGTATAGTGTACTTACTGTAGTCTTTACACTTGTAAAAAAAAACAAAACAGATTGTTTATTGGGCTTGAGTGCTGTCGGAACGCTTTTGGGTGCTCTTCAGTACTGTGGATGGATGAATCCTTCAGACACTGCTGGAGGAATGCAGCTGCTGCTTAGCTACCTGTAAAGGTTATCATTATGATATCTGATGGGTGACTTCAATTTGTTTCTATTGACTGGTCAGCACTTTAGATGCTAGTACAAAAGTATTCAAAGTCACTGTTGGTGTTATTTTTTCATAGTCTGATGGATCCATTAATGGCTTTGGTTAGTTAATGGTGAAAGCCACTTTCCAAGACTGTTTGGCAACAAAATGTTAATAATCGGATGCAATTCTATATCTACTGCGCAGAAATAAGTTGCCTTTTCCTTGTTCTCTGACTGTGGTGCTCAGCAGTTACACTCTGGTTACAGTTAAAACATTCTGCTCACATGCTAAATGCTGATTCATCACCTTCACAGACAAAACAGGTTGCGACCTTGAAGCCAGCCCTTTGTTATTTTTCACTTACTGATGGGTCCAGGGAAAATTTCTTAGACAAGCATGCCTGGAGCTTAATATAAAAGCCTAATGATGGCTCTTTCCAACTATTAAGTTACCAGGCATTTGTAATTTCTGTCCTTGTGGCATGAGCTGTGACCTTCTCAGGAAAATGAGCATGGTCTGTGTGGGCTAATGGGTGTTGCTCCATAACAGTAGTTGCTATATTAAGGCAGATCACTCTTTCTTTTACTGTTCTGACAACCTCAAATCAGTCAATAGATGTTGGGAGAGAGTTTCACCCACTGACTTTGTTCTGTTCTTCTCCCGTTCTCTTTCTGTCAGTTTTTGTCTTTGTCATTATTTGTCTCTGTCACTTGTCACTGGAATGCCGTCTTCCTCTCCCAGTTACACACACCAGCCATTCAGCTTGTTGCTAATTAAATGGGCACCATCCTGAGAGGCAGGATCTGGAGTATGTCCAGATGAGGTTGATGAGATGTACAGTGGCTTCAAATTAAATTGACCCGTTTCCTTTTCTCCACCCACAGACGAGGACTGAATCCACCCCACAGAGTCAAGTCCATCTCCATGACAACCTTCACCCTACAGGAAATTGAGTTCCTACAGAAACATGGAAATGAGGTAGGCATGTCGACTGCCTGCCCTGTTACATTTGTTAATGTTGAGGTCAACTTTACAGACTGCCCATCTGTTGTACAGTATATGTTTAGACAATATGAGAATCATGCTGTTGAATCAGCATTCACACTAAATATTAAGGCCTGGCCTCTCTTTATTTAAAATAATAAACATTTAACGGATTTACATATGTATATTTTTGTGATGATATTTTCAACCATATTGCAAAGTACTAATAGAATAAATAGGTAAATAAACTGTGAAATTATATAAATAGTTAGAGGTGAGAGACTTCTCTGCAGCTCTCACCTATCCATCATTATCAGATAGCATAGTAGCACATATTTGTGCTGTACAGAGGGACTAAAGTGCATCATTCTTCAAGAGCCATTTCTGATCAGCTGAGTAGGAAATAGAGCAATGCCGCATGGGAAGCACAGCCTATTAAAAGCTGCAGCAAAGTGACAGGGCAGGTTGACATGCAGGAGACTCAAGGTTGGAGCTGATGCATATATCCTTCAAGGCAGCTGTATAAATACTACCGCCCTCAAGTTGCTTTTTGTCTTTCCACAGAGAGCACTTGACACAGAAACATGATAAAACACGTTGCACTTTATGTTTTCAACAGTTGCAATTTCAACATCCTACTATTTGAAAGAAAGTGAGCATGCATGCACATCAAAGTCAGCTAAAGAAATAACAGCCGCAGAAGTGTCTATACAACATAAGAGCCATGCTACCTCTTGCAGAACCATCTGCAATGCAGCACCCTATACTGAGTGTGCACACACACACACACGCGCGCGCACACACACAAACAAAGCATATAAATATCTCTTTACAGGATTAGGTAAATACTTTAGGAATGCTATCCAAAACCCAGGGCCAGAGAAAGAAGAGACTTGGACAAATCTTTCACCAAGCAACATTCAACGCAACGCAATGTTCAACCTGTGTTTGCCCTGTTATTTTTATTTTTTCTGGTCCTGGTCTCATTTGCACATGGTTATATTTTCAAGGCATTAGTAAATGCTTTAAATGGCTTTTTAAGGTGATCAACCATATCATCACTATGTTTACCCTTGGCTTATCTTTTCGTTTCCTTGTGCCATTATTTCTCATTGGCTTAATTTATTGGGTAATTATGAAGGCGGACAAGCACTCACATGTGGCTGTGTGTGCTAAAATGTTATATGCTATATGATATGTTATATCACTCTCTGTGTGTTCCAGGTATGTAAACGGATCTGGCTTGGCCTTTATGATGACCGAACCTCCTCGATACCAGATTTCAGAGAGCCACAGAAAGTCAAGGAGTTCCTTCAAGAGAAATATGAGAAGAAGAGATGGTAAGTCAGGTTTACAAGCTGGCAGTACAAAGATATGAACAATCCTCTGGCGTTGTGCTGTGCACTGCGCAGGCATGTAGCCTTTCTTTGTGTTTTTCTTCTCTCTGGCTTGGAATGTCTCACAGGCAGCTCATAGCAGTTAACGTCAAGCAAGCCACCAGGTACCCTTCTTTAAATGCGCAGAATGTGGGTCACTGCAGTCAAGCTGCTTTATGTGCAAGATCTAGTTGTGTCATGAAGTTATTCATAGGTTGAATGTACTAGGTTTAACATAATTGTTACTGGTGCATCGTGACTGTTATGAGAGCAGTTATTTCAAAGAAATAAAAATAATGGCAGATCTAGCCAAACAAGTGCCTGTCATATTGATAGTTGCAACTTAGGGATTGGTCATCAAAGTAAATATTAGCTTAGTGAGACTGTTTCCATAAAAAACTGAGATGGATCATTAACACAAATGTAGTTCTTTTTTGGGATATTCAGATATTCATTTAGACTATGCATCTAATCGCTGATGATTCAGTTATTGCCCCTGTTAGTTTAGGTAGTAGTGCTTTTGTCATCTCTTAGTGTAGTCTCTGAAATCTGACCAAAATGAGAGGGAAGAGCAGTGCACGTCTCAACATGCTACCGTGTGTGGCAGACAGGCATTCTCACTCACGTTGGCCTTTCCTTTAACACACAAATACACACACCAGTAATAGTACCACTGTTATAACTGTTGGTTTCAAAGAACAATTTCCTGTCCGCTAGCTGTCCTGGCCTCCAAGCCCCAAAAAGGATGTTCGGGACAGCCCTATCTCGTTATCACCTTTGGATTTGTATAACTCTTGTTTTGCCAAAAGGCTGTGATGCCGTTCTTTTGAAAACCCTAGATATGTCAGTTTATCTTAAGTATTACTCCATTAGCTATTTAACCAGTAGCTTAAATGGGTATATAGAATTTCGTTTTGGTGACTTGTGGTGTTGTCACTGCTGCTTGTAATGTAATGCATGTAATTTCATAGGTACGTACCTCCTGAGCAGGCCAAGGTAGTGGCATCCGTCCATGCTTCCATCTCTGGTTCCTCAAACAGCAGCACCAGCAGCACTCCGGAAGTTAGACCACTCAAATCTCTGCTGGGGGAGTCGGCCCCCTCCCTACACCTCAACAAGAACACCCCACCTAATCAGGTGAGATTCGTGCAGTGCACATAATGAATTTGAAATTATTGCCAGAAATTTTGGCTCACCCATTAATTAAAGCTACTGCATAATCATCAAAGTATGTGTCTGTAACCTTTTTTTCAAAATGCGTATTTCTGGTCTTCCTTTTTTTTTGTGTAAAGGTTATTATGGACTCAGTCTTGCACACACATTTATGCATGCTGACCAGCACATAACTGCAGCTTTTTCAAATATGTCCCTTGTCTCCACCAGTCTCCAGTGGTGAGCCGTGGACAAACCCATCAGCAGCAGTTCCATGACAAGAGGTTTGACCTCCTCAGTGACTTGGGTGGAGACATCTTTGCTGCCCCGCCCAACATGAATGCAGGCGCCAGCTCCAGTTTTGCTAACTTTGCACATTTCAACAACCACACAAGTAAGGAACAGACAAATAAGTGATTGAGCAATACATCTAAGGCAAAAACACATTGAATCATCGGTGTGCTCATTTATGTTCGAGTTTTAACACTGTGCTGGGACTTTCACCAGTTGAGAAGACAGAAAAATACGAAATATCTCAACATCATAGAAACCCAGGAAAGTGATCTACTGAGACATGAGCAAAATCTCCAGTCACAGTGACATTGTCTTTATTTTTATTTTTTTAAATGTGGAAGTTGTCTTGGTCATATAATTTCACAGGCTGTACCAGGATCATATCCTATACCATAAAGGGCTGAGTGCATGCCTATTTTTGTTCACTAGCTTTGGTCTTGTCACTAGGTATTTAGGGGTGAAAATACCTTAATTATTTGGAGGAAAAATGTTTTAGAAACTTCAGCTAAAACTAATTCCGATTTTTTTGTCTACCTCCTTTTTGTAGAGAAACTTATGGCAAATGATGTGAACACTAGACGTCACGTAATGTTGCAGCCATGTAAAATTCGTAACGTGTTTAAAGAGACAGTTGCATGTCGAATGATGCATCTAATTAGGATATTTTACTAGACTCTGGCAGAAGTTCAGGATCACGCAGAAACTTTTAAATGTCACCAGCCACATGCCTCCATGATTGCAAAACATGGTCATACATTATAGTGCCGGATTTGCTATGGGCAGACACATCTCCATGGTTACTAATGCATGTATCATAGGGCTATTAGTGTTTGCTTCCCGTGGAGGATAATGTCCACTCATTTCCCCCTCAAACAGCCACCAAGACTCACCCTTAATGCAGTGACCAAAGTGGCATCCACAATCTCCACATAGAGGTGTGCTCATGTTTGCTGAGATAAATGATGTGTGTATGCTACGTACACACTTAATATATGTATATAATAATAACACTTAATGTATATGCCATGTGCACAGCAAGGAGTCCAGACCGTATCTCATGGGAGAGGGTCAACATGAGACTCTCTTGCCCTCCTTTTAAGCTGCCATGCATTTTATTGTTATGTGACGCCACCCTATGATTGTCTCTCATATTTAGCACATATTCCATTGTATTTGTTTTGCAGTCTGTCATCCATTCCTTTCATCTTGTGTATAAATCTGTTCTATTATTATCTCCATTGTTTTCCTCTCATTGTGTTTATTTATTTTTTATTTTTTTGGCTCATCTGCCTGTTTGAATCCATCCTGACACCACCACCAGCAGCACAGAATGCCAACGCAAATGCAGACTTTGCTAACTTTGATGCATTCGGGATCACTTCTGGGTCAACAGGTGGTTTCCCCTCCGCACCCCAAGCCCCATTCCATCCTTCGAATGCAGGTAGAGCAAGTTCTCTTCACTGGACAAGTGGCACACATCCAAATCACACTCAAAAAAAGATATTGGCTCGTATAATTATGTACACACACAAACGTATTGCGCATGTACATATAGGCTAAACACAAACAACCTATTCACATGCAGCCGATAGTCAGCCGTGTTTTTGTAATTTAAGTGTTGTGAACGCCTTTTAAATATGTGCAATGTTCTTTCATCCAGTGTCAATTGGGAAAGACATCTGTGCACCAGATGGTCACATCACTTTCTAGATGTTCAAATTAAGTTTTATAACCAAGAAATGAAGCAAAATCTGTTTTGTTAGTTTATAAATTTCTTCAAGGCAAATATCAAATGCTAGTGCATATTTTCTGTTTTCTAAAACAATTCAACAATGGACACAGTTGAGGACACAGAGCATGAAGCACTGTCCACGGCAGTGCAGGCACCCTAGAAGCACTACTTGTAGCATATCTCTTATTTTGACCTACTTTGGAATTTTACATGAATGAATAGGTAAAGATCACTGTGCACTCATTGGGAAGATAATTATAGTGATATAGAACCTGCGAAACACCATGTTTATTACTGCTGTAGTACTGTAACCACACTAGGAATATTCTAGGATTTTCTGATTTTTTTTTTTCCTCTTCTTTTTTATATCATTGGGCCTTTAACATTAGTGTAAATACATGCAATCCTGGTGTGGATTTTGCACAGTGTGATTTTGTAGAATATATGCTTGGCTCCTAAAGCTGGCATTTTAATTTGGTATTGGGGTCTTAAAATATGTAATAAAGGCCATGCATTTGTCATCATTTCACCATTGTTTGTCATTCTGGACCATATTTCCCTCCAAACCTTTCATGCAGTTTTACATAATGTGCAGTATACAGGTTTTGTAACACTACCAAGGGTATTCGCTCAGCAGTAACTGGCTGCCTGGCTTTTTACCTGAGCACTTTGCCTTTTCTCTCACATATTCCTACAAAAACAGTGACTCTTGCACAAACACACAATTAAGCCTCCTCACCCTAGTCTCAGGAAGGTTGTGTACTACAGTGCCTTCTGCTGGAGGTGTACATGGATAACTATCTTCGTGTGGAGCTGCACAGTGATCTCTTTAGTATGCATTTTGCTTGATGGATAAAGCTCCCCTCTCTCTCATGGCTTTGCAAGATAATCTGTTTCTCACAGACAATGAGTGATTGTGCTATTTGGCCTAAGCTGTCCATTCTGCCATGTTTTTCATCCTTTGATTCATCAGCAATTGATTTGCTTTGACTTCACACTTTTAATATCTACCTATTGCTTCGTTGACATCTTTTATTTTAATTCTCCACCTTGTCTTACGTTGCTCATTGCCCCTTTTCTACCTCCCTCTTTGATTTTTGGCTACCAGCATTCACTGTGCTCTCATCCAGCCGCAGTATGGGTGAGTTTGCCACTGCTCTGCCTCTCCAGGGTGCTCACAGTAAGTCTCTCTCTGGGTTTGCCCTTTTTACAGCTTTCACCCTTTCCACCGTCTCTAATGTGTAGTCTCTCTGATCCTTCTTTCTCTTCATGTAATGTGTGCCTCAGCATGTAGTTATTTTTTGTGTGTGTAACTCTGAATCACTGTTGAGAATGGGGACAATACGCTTTGATTGTTGCTGTCATTATTGAGAACCACTACGGAGAATAGACCAAATGGAAGGTCATGAAAATGTAGCAACATTAAAAAGCAATAGAAAGAGAATCGTAGAGAACAGAATTTAATTAAAAATACTGGGTAGAATCATTGACAGCCAATGACTGTTTTTAATGTATCCTGTCCCTTTCTGTTCAGAGCAATAATTAGGAAATACAAGAACACTGTGTGCTTAAGGTCTATTACATCAGTTATTTACGATCAGTAAATAAAATGTTCTGTAATTCAGTGTCTTGGATAAGAAGTAATAAAAGAAATCCAAAAGAAAGCTATGCAATGACAGTGGATTAACTCCAGAAATGGACATAAACATATTTGCTGTTTAAAGCTTTTGGGTTTACTTTAAAACCATCATCAGGAGCAGGTTTAGATGTGAAGCATAGCTAGTAAATACCAGGTGTGCCTGGTATTCTCATGGCTCTCATTTTCCTGTAAACAATTTCAGTTCCCCAGAAGACCACTGCTCAGAGAGCGTTATATCTGCTAATGGCAATGCTTCTAAGTATTTTTTTTTGTAGGATCTCCCAGTGTTCTTGGGCATCCTACTTGTTAAATTATATATCATTAGCAGATTGGAATGCAATTAAACCACTGGTGATTTAACTGCTGTGGTTTCAGTGTAATTACTAAAAATTGCTTTCTCTCCCCTTTAGGGTCACAAACATTCCGCTGTGTCCAAGTTAGCTCAGTATCTAAAGTCTTTTGTGATGCTGTTTTAAGCATTAAATATTGTGACACATCACACCTCTTTTATTGCATTCCAAACAAATCAGTTCTCGTATGTTCTTAGTATGCAAGAGAAACTCATGGATTCTGGCCCAAAATTGACTTTAAACACGTATGACGTGCCTGAATAGGCATAGTTGTCAAACTTAGACATATAGTGTGATACAAATTACACATAACCTACATGTTTTACATTTACAGTGGTAAAATTCTAAGCTGTTCTTGAACAAGCTTTGTTTCTTGCAGGAAAAAAAGTGTTCACTTATCTGTTTTCTTTGTTGTTTTTTCTGCTTTGTTTGTTTCCCTAGTAACAATCTTCAGGGTACCGCGGGGTCTTAAGTATTAAAAGGTATTAAATCAGTTTAGCAAAAATAAAGACTCTTAAAGTATAAAAATGTCTTAATCGGCATTTTATGAGATATTTTTTTGAAACACAGATTCAGACAGTCAGACAGCCTGACTATGATTTAATGTCATTTATGGCCAATGTTGTATTTCTTAGGCCAAGTTTAAATGTTTATCAATGAAAATGTATGAGAGAGACAGAATTATTACTTTTAATAAATCTTGCCTTTGGGTTAGTCACTACTTTATTCTCTTGAGTTGTATTCCCTCCCGATCTGTCTGAATTGTAATCGCCAAATAAATGTACTGGTATAGTACAATATATTTTACAAAGAGTTATGGTGTGTTGCTGATAACCAGTTACAACTTGTGGCATCGCAGCCTTTAAAATATGTTGAAACGGTCTTAAAAGGTATGGACTTTAACTTCAGGATTCCTGCATATATTACAGAGTTCAGAAACGCCTACAGGGTGGGTGGGAAACTAAAGAGCTTTTCCACTACCAAATAGTTTTCCTTTTCACTTTTAATACATTTGGGCTTGGTTTTGTCTAACTCTCTTGATCCACAGTATGGTGCTGAACTCGGATGTAACCGAGGCACTCAAGAGAGGTGCTGTTCTGCACGTTGTGTGTCTCTTAACAAATAAATGGTAATTTTATGCGTTCGTTAGGTTCATAGGCTAATGGCAAGCCAGCATAGTGCAGTATTGCAGAAGATATGTTTTAGAAGTGTGGCTATCTGTCCTCCCAGCCCCACCCCAACTTTGCCCTCCATACAGCTTCTTATCTCCCTGTCCACTCTGTTAATGCTGTTACTCAGACCCAACAATCGAGGTCCCCCTTATGATCATTTAATCTCTCTCTTTCATGCAGGTAGCGCCTCAGGGGGACTAGCAAATTCCAGTTTTGCAAATTTTGACCACTTCCCCAAATCGTGTAGTGCTGACTTTGGATCCTTCAGTTCCTCCTCCCAGAGTAACTCCACAGGCGCTGGCAGAGATGCTGTACAGAGTACTAGCCTCCCTGCAGATAGATACGCAGCCCTGGCTGACCTGGATAACGTGTTAAGCTCTGCCAAAACAGAGCAAGGTAAACTTCTCCTGCCTAGCCTGTTTCATAGATCTCAATTGTAGGGATAGAGGTTTACCAACATGAAGGTGGTATGGTTTACACAACTAAAAACGTTATGTAAAAGGCGGATAGGGTTAAGTTCAAATGAGTCTTTTTCCCAGTGCAGGGACAGGCATAGTCTCTCAAAACAGCTGATTTACATTTTCTAGCAATTTTTCAAATTCTGTATCACCTAACTTTTGGCTTAGTCGAGGCTTGGATATATATTGCGATGGCCATACTATTAAAAGGTACTGAACCAGCCTGTAAAAAGACAACAGGCCACTACACATGGTGGAAATACATGCTTTAAAGAATGCAATATATATTGGTTTCATTGGAGAGTTTTAATGTCAGAATTCTGGCACTCAAACATCTGTGGATTGTACTGGGTTGGTGCTAGTTTATTTTGTCTGTATTACAAACTGTATTTCTGTGCTAGAGAATGCAAATTTCCTAATAATTGAACATTTATTCCCCACTATTTTTAATAGGTTGAATATGGCAGCTATCTCCGGACTTTTGTATGTCTTTGATATTTGAATTTTTCTCTTGGATTAGGTGAGTTGAGGTGGATTGAACCTGGCTCTGCTGCTATGTGTCTCTGTTCTAGGAGGGGGTATTCCTGTAAGGCTGAGCTCAGCTGCAGCAGCAGGAGTGGGTGGTTTGCCTCAGAAGCAAGCAGCAGGGGGGGACCGCTATGCTGCTCTAGCAGAGCTTGATACTGTCTTCAGCTCCCCAGCCCCTGCCACCAGTGTTTACAACACCACCAGCACTTCACAAGGGTGAGACACTAAACACGCATATCACAGTAATCCCCCTCTTACAGTGGGTTAAAGTCTAAATCTTCAGCTAGAATTTATTATCCAAAGTAACTTGAAATACAAACATACATGGCCATCACACAGGATTGTTCAGTGGTCTCTGCAGTGGTCTCTGGTCTTTTCTCCTGGTTTCCTGATAAACTTATGGGTTGATTTTGTTTCACTGCAGAGGCATGTTTGGCCCAGAGACTGGGCTGTCAACAGCACAAGCACAGCAGGCCCTGCCTGGCATGGCTCAAGGATTCGGAGGTGAGTGAACCTACCTTATAGCTAGCAGCTGGCGGGTTGTGTTTTGCAGTCAACTTTTGTATCCTTATGGGATCCTGAGGACTTTCCTGGTTCCAGGTTTCAGATGTGATCAGAGAATGAGGGTGGATCATTAATGTGCAGAAAGTTCCATTCTGTGAAAAATTGTCATGTTATGTCAGACATGGATAAGCTTTACTCTCTCAGGAGTTTTTGTTTCTGTTTAGCCAACCTGCCTCACTAGTAATTGGCACTTTGTGTTCAGAAATATCTGGACTGTATGTGCTATAAAATTACAGCTGTTATTTGGAAAACTTCCATCATTTTACTGCTCATGACTCTACGCAAATCTTAATTTGCCATAATCAGTTTGGTTGAAGGAGACTAATGTTGAAAAGGTCATCAACAGGACATAATTTGTCATCCAGAGGTTTGAAGTGGGAGTGGGGGAAGACCCCTGACATTGGATATCAACACGTTTGAACCGGGGCATCCTCCATGAATCAGTGCTTTTGTTTTTAATACATTTAGGTCATTAATCTTATTATTCTGTTTCACACTCTCTACACGTGTTTGGTGACTTGATACCTCTCTTTAACAGCTCCGTCAACTAATCCATTTGTAGCTGCTGGAGTTGCCCCAGCAGCAGCTCCCACCAACCCATTCCAGAGCAACGGCAGAACAGCAAATATGGTGGCGGCGGCAGCAGCAGCAGGTGTGTTTATGTGTATGTTTGTGAATGTGTAGCACATACGGTACACCACCCATTTTATGGGAAAAATGCAAGTGTGTTACATTCTAGTACAGTTACCATTTGTTAGATTTCCTTGCACAGCCAAAGTGGCAGCAATATGCCTCAGACCACACTGCCAAACACAGATGCAGCCAATCAGGCAAGTAGAAGAGACAATTATAACATGAAAAAGTGCTGAATGCCAATTTTGTTCACTGTGGAAATGAATAGTAGGACTAGTGTTGCCATTCACTGCTGTGCGCAAGAGAAGGTGCAGAAATTGAGATTCAGTTCTCTGTCTGATTGCCCTTGCCATGCTGGACAGGCTTGATGAGGGTTCTTCATGTGCAGGGTTATCCTCCCGCCTTTGGTAGGTTCCCCTCTGCTCTCTGCCTCCCTTGTGGTGCTCTGGCAGTGCTGCCTTGTTCCTTCAGCAAATATATCAGGAAAATGTTGTAGAGGTAAAAGTAAACACAACATTCTAAAATAGGGGGTTGACAAGATATAAAATAACTATGGAAAAATGGGACAGGTTGATCTAGAGTGTAAAATGAATCCTTGGAATATCTTATTTATTAAGCAACAATCAGTTTCCACGTTCATATGGAGAGAGTGATTAGAGTCATTTCATTTCATTATGATTGACTTTCATGATTGTTGTATCTAGATGTATTTTCCTGAAGGGCAATAGCACCCTCTATTGGCTTGTGAATTCACAAATAAAGGCTTCCTCAACATTTTCCTTTTTATCAGTTAGCAAGAAGCATAAACTTTCTTCTGCCTTTTTTGAAGGCATTCAATTAATAAAACTAACTACGCACTATAGTGTATACTAAGAATCCTCTAGACATTTATTAGCTTGGTAGTGTCCTAAAATGCTTCATTCAATGAATAAACCCCATAAGAATAATGCAAACGGTGGAGTCTTTAAGACTTGAGCTCTAACCTTGTTAGATTTGTTGCATATTCAATTAACTGCAACTCCAGTCATTCACTTTAGTGAGCATTGGATGTTGCATTTTTACCAGATATTTGATCTCTTACTTGTTGATTTGATCTCTTACTTGTTGCACTATGGGAATGTCGTGCTCATGTGTGGTCATCAGAAGTCAGACACTGGTGCTACACTTATTGCAAGTGTTGAAGCCTTATGTCTGACTCTGCTTCTGAAAATTCCTCTTTTCCTTAAGGCTTGTCTGGAGACAACCTTAATCTACATTTGCTGTGTTTTAAACTGTACAGATACATACACTGGGATTCTGCAGATCTCAGAGGGAAAGTGTTAAATGGACAGTTTTGGTGTTCGGATTACAGATTCATCTGTGCTGTTGTTCACCTGCTAAGGGATGGTGACCATACATTCGGCATAGTGTAGTTGATTTATTTCCATTTCCTTATTCGTTATAGCAATGTCTGTTTATTTTTCTTGTTAACTGTTCTGTAATCCCTAGTTGTTCATTGTCTCAGTTTACTTCTAGTATATTGCTTTAGAACAAACTGCTGATATTAATAACATCTTAGTATTTGCATTTGTTTGATTTTCCTGCTGATGTGCGCCAGCTCCTGTGCAATATAACATATTGTAGGCACTTGTGTGTGTGTTGTAAATTTCTTGTTTTAATTTTGAAAATAAAATGAAGCTATGTCATTTTGTTGTATGCCTGATTTTGGCTTCTTTAACCCACTGTCCCCCTGTGCTACAGCATCATTTGGCACAGGCTCCATGAGTATGCCAGCTGGATTTGGGAATGCTGCAGCCTTAAACCTCCCCACCAGCTTTAGTGGAACCTTCCAGCAACCTTTTCCTGGTCAGGCTCCGTTCCCTCAGCCTCCAGCGTATCCCCAGCAACCCAACGGTGTGTGTTTGCGTGTAGATCATATAGATGTAGCCATAGCTGCATTAATAACTATGCTGAAAATAAAGCTTGGGTGTGCATCTGATGGAGTAGTCATCAACATTGTTGCATTTACATCTCTTAAATCCATCCCATGGTGTCATGCTAATTCTTTTCTGCTGTGTGATTAGGTTTGCTCAATTGAACATGAGTGAGTCCAACATGAGTCTGTTTTGGTTTGTTGTTACAATAATTAATTTGTTGGGTGGTATTCCATCACATCTCCTAAATTGTCATGTACATGTCTTTCAGGTGGAGGGTATCCAGCCTTTGGCCAGACCAAGCCTGTTGCGACTCCTTTCGGGCAGGCAATGGTTGGACCTATGATCTCTAGCAACCCTTTCCTGGTTAGTAAGAGGGCTACATGTAGCATAAATTAGTTTTATACAGAGAAATGAAGGGACTTCGGTCCCATGAGCCAAGGTGATTGTTCATAGAGATTAATTACTTTTTTGTCCTTTTTAGTTGAATAGACCATTGATGGCATTGTCACTATTGTGTCAGTTCTATTAATGAAAACACCAGTGTTTGGACTAAAACTAGACATGATAATTTTATGGTAATGGATTTATTTTGACCCCCCTCTCAATGCTAAGGTTTCCTGATTGTGTGTTTGTGCATCCCTTTTTCTTTCCAGGGTGCGGGTCCATCTGCACAATATCCAGGAGGAGGCTCTTCAACGAATCCCTTCTTATAGCAATCATCATCATCATCAGCGCCACTACAGGGTCAACAACTGGCACGCTTGCACCTATTGCACTGTTTTGTTTCACAAGTAGCTTTAAAAACACAATGTTTGTAAGGATTTGTATTTTTTATTGCAGTTTGTCACAGATGGAACAATATGACAGTCATGCTGACACTGTCTATTGCTACAAAACAAGGTGATGGTGTGTGCGGAGGGAGAGGTTGGTCCCCTCTTCTCAATTTAACCTGTGAAATGGCCTCTACTGAACCATAATGTATAATCAAACTGGCTGAAAACTAAGTTATTGCATACAGTATTTCCCATTCATCATGCTGCAATTCTGTACGTATTCTTTTTTTCTTTTAGGAAATTAGACTGTGCATATCAGTATTTGTATCTAACACACAATTTGTTAAGACACAACTGTTGTTTGGAAAAGCTAATGGGTACTGCCACTTACTGTATTTGTGAAGAACCAAACTTTATTTGTGCAGGATCATTTTAGGTAACCTGTTCTCACTAAAGAAAAAAAAGGCAGATTCTGTTGGCGAGAGATGAAAGAGGATGAAAGACTGCTGCATCAGGGATGGGCGGGGGGGACTCGTTTCTCTGCCATCCCCCGCCCAGCTGACAGAGCAGGCAGGTCATAACACTTCTGAACTACAGTAAACCACATCCTTAAGTGGGAAACAGGAATGGCTGATGAGCTGACAACCACTTAAATTGCGTATTAGAGAATTTTAAGTTAATATGTAAATATATACAGTATATAAATATATATTAAAATGAATTTTAAGTAAGAAGAAATGACCAAACCATTCATTGATATGGATGTATGAAAACCTTGTATATTTGCTTTGTATAAAACAAACACAAAAAAGATTTGCATTGATGATGATGCAGTCAGTATTTTGAAGCATCTTTGCTTTTAAACCGGCATGTGGCCACTTGGACACAGTGGAGACCAAAAGCACAAGTGATTAGCTCAGCTGGTATGTATTGAGTCTGGAGGGTTGC
This sequence comes from Gadopsis marmoratus, assembly GCA_036023855.1. Lineage (NCBI taxonomy): Eukaryota > Metazoa > Chordata > Actinopteri > Centrarchiformes > Percichthyidae > Gadopsis > Gadopsis marmoratus. The sequence continues at coordinate 10,419 of JAVQJF010022918.1, read as the reverse complement.
TTTGGACTGAAGGGGTGGACTCTTTGCTGTTTCTCTGTGCTTTCCAAATGGTAAACAGTCCCCGAAGTGAAAAAACAACAGTGATGACTGAGAAGTAGCTGGCATATATGGTGAACTGCAAAAAACAAAAAAGAAACAAAGCACAACTTTTCAAGAATTTGTAACCGTTGTGACTGGACATATAAACACTTGTTCTACATCTTCAGAAGACTTGATTGACGTTTTCTGATCAGACTGCTCACCTGAGGAATGATGCCCAAGCCCAGTCCCCCGCTGTCAACCACAACAGAAGTCAGGATTGTCTGTAGAGCCAATGCTCCAAAGTTGTTTGCGCCGAAGACAAGTGCATATCTTTCCATTGACAGGTTAGCTGCAATCTGGTACCTAAGAGAAAACATTGTGTTTTGTTCATTTAAATGTTATTTTTCCTGTTCTGCCTGCAATAAAATTAGGTCTGAATTATGGGGTAAAAAAACCCTTTAATCACAGAACACTCTTACATGGCTATTGTTATCAGCAGCATGTACAGGCACTTGAAAATGACGTAAGCAGTGTAGCAGACCCAGATGTTGCCGATGAAGGTCATGAGGAAGAGTGCTGTTGACCCGAGTCCAGAGAAACCACCCAGGGCCAGCTCTCCCCACTGATCCCATCTCACCTCAATGAAGCCTACGCCATAGGCTGTTGCTGCACCTGCAAAATACATCCAGTCACAATTATTGTGGTAGAGATTATAATTGAATAAGCACTGAGAAAATGGGTTTGTCACTAAAACCCGTGGAGTCATTTTCCCCTTGTGTTATCAAATATTTAGCTGTATTTAGCTTTTTTTTTTTAAAGAAACATTTATATTGTGCTGCTTACCCAATAGGTAGGACACTGCCTCCACGCCTCCATTGTAGATGCTTAAGTTCTGAGAAGGCTGCACATGCTCCCACAGCACCTGCAGGGTATATTGCAGTGATCATTTAGGTGCTGTGGAGGTACTGATCTCACACACAAGCGAAAGTGATCGCTTGATAAATATGTACAAAGAAAGTAGGTGTGTGGCTTTTTAATGATCACTTAAGTTATTCATGTTTCTTTCGCAACTGACCTGCACATAGTTGACAGTCTGGTTATAGCCGCAGGTGGCCATTGCCCACCACACTGACCAGTAGAGCAGCTGTCTGGAGGAATAGCAGTGGCGGAAGTCCACCCACAGCTGGACGAGGACTTGGCTGCAGCCCCTTGCACCAACCAACTCCTCATGGTCCTCACCCGTAGGCCCTTTTTCATCCTGTTCTTTTTCTGCTCCATCCTCTGTTTCTCCTCCTTTCTCCACCCTTTCATCTCTTATTTCTTCCAGCGATACCTTTGATCCACTTGTGTTCTCTGTTGCATCCCCAGCCACATCTACGTACCTCTTTGCAACCTCTGCTGCTGTCAGGCCAGCATGCCTGCGGTGAAAGAACATGCTCTGCTGCGGCATTGGCAGGAGGCAGGAAGTGAGGAGAGCGATGGCGGTGAGAACTAGAGTTAATACCAGGATGTTGTTGTAGGACATGAGGTTGAAGCTGACGAGCAGCTGGCCCAGCACAGAACCCACTGTGTACCCCAGGAGCTGCACACTGCGGCTATAAGAGGTGGCCTTCCGGTACCTCTCTGGATCTACCACACTGTAATAAACAACATATTTAAAATGTTGCGTCTGTCCCAACAATGCAAAATTCAAATCCTTGACACCTGGTAGCACTGGCACCTTGCTCTGCCTTTTGAGCTACAAAACATGACCTGTAGATGTAGGAGAAATAGGCCACCTCACTGGCCGTCACCACCCCGTAGAAGAACTGCATGGCCTGCATGGCTGCTACACTCTCTGTCCAGAGTAGCATTGCTGTTGTAATGAAGAGGGTGACACACTGGAACACCACCACAGGCTTGTAACGCAGCCAGTCAGTCAGCAGGAACACCGGCACCAGCACAGACAGGTAGGAGTACGTCCACACTGGAAAAACTTGATTGTTTATCTGATGAGGAAACACCAATAACTGAATAAATAAATGGGAAAAGGCCATTGCATGTAAGCCAGGAACTGTATTGCTTCATAGCAATAAATCCAGATTTCTGACCATGATTGGACTTTTACCACTCAAGTAATAAAGAGTGTATTTACTGTGTTTCACCAACTTGGTTATTTTGTCATTTAACATGTAAATGTTATTTCTGCAAGTACAAAAAATAAGTACATTAGGCATTTTAGGTTTTGGCATCAAAGCCAAAAAACTGATGAGGCAAAGTGGAACACTATATATACACTGCCATGATTTCTGATTCATATTATATTTTTCTGATTCATGATTTCAGTCATTCATCTTTGCTTTTGTACCTGTTCTGTCGTCAGATTCTTGTCCGGGCCTGTCAAGTATGGGATGAGGAAAGGCTCCAGGGGTTTTACTGTGCTGAAGAATCCGTACATGCACAGCAGAGTAGTGGGATACCTCCAGTCTGCCCTCCACCTCCTCACTGCCTCCATTTTCTGCCAGTCTTCTACCTGATTCAGATGTGAGTGTATATGTTCCTCTGCATGCTACTCTTTCCGTCTTGCCTCGTGGGAAACACCTGAACATTTTTAACTGTTGAGTTGGGTTTTATCAATCAACAACCCGGTCAAAGAGCAGCACGACCAGCTCAAGCTGAGATACACGTGTCATAAACAGCCAACCAAACACATCTCAGGACTTCATCAATCAGTAATAATTGCCTTTCTCGGTAGACTATTATAGAGAACTCAAGTTGTATAGACAATTTAGAAAACACCCATGGGGTCACACAGCAAATACAGGCCATTGTTGTATCAAAGGGGTACTTTTTCAAAGGCAATAAGATGCTCATTTTTACACTCATTAGATGTATGTTGATGTATGATTATTTTATTCACCATAAACAAATGGAACAGATCAAGACTATCAGTTTGTTGACCTTGGTCAGAAATGTTCAGCAGAGATCACCTCCACAATGGTCTCTTGCTGCTTGATTTCTGTGTGCTTTTGATTGCGTTGATTTACACAGGCTGTGTAGGTCCCTCGAATCAGAAACAGCACCGAGATGACAGCGTAGTAGCTGCCGTAGATGAGGAACTGCAGAGAAACATTATTATTTGAATCATGCTGTGGCTCAATCTGCATCAAACATGTCTGCATGCAACAGTGAGTAATGACCACCTGGTGTGGCCCTGACCACACATTGCAGTCAGAAAGCAATGGCTGCTTACATTCTCGACAGAGTGAGTAATGGCATAATGGGCACATTATCCTGCTGAAAGAGGCCACAGTCAATAGGGAATACCATTTCCATGAAGGGATGCACCAATATTTAGGTAGGTGGTACGTGGTATGTGTCAAAGTAACATCCATGTTAATAGCAGGACCCAAGTTTCCCAGCAGAACATTGCCCAAAGTATCAGTACCGGCTTGCCTTCTTCCCACAGTGCATCCTGGTGCCATGTCTTCCCCTGGTAAGCACCCAGCCATCCACATGACATAAACGAAATGTGATTAATAATAAGCCTCACAACATTACTCGCTTATTTTTCTCAACTTTCTTCTAAAACCTCTCAACGGCTTCGTTTGTCCATCGTGCTTTTGCCCAATTAAACCTGCATTTACAATTTAATAAGCTCTTCTTCATCTAGTTTTACGGCAGTTGGCATCCATTTGGTGCATTACCGCAACATTTAATGAGGTCTATTTTATGGAAGAGGATTAGGGACACACGTAAAAAGTGTTTTTTGAGTTCTGACTTTATTCTCAGAATTAAAAAAAAAAGTCAGACCTCAAAAGAAAGTGGCCCTAATCCTCTTCCGTAATGACTCAATGCCTTAACCGAGTCTGTTTTTACATGTGTATTCTCTCCTTATAAATGTATTAAACTGTGTCAGCCAGCTTCTATTGATATAACTCCTTATTTTATTAATTAGCTCAATTTATTTAATTCCCTTTAATAAAATAACGATATAGGCTGACAGTCTTCAACACATCTTCTTTAGAGCCAATGGTGGTGCAGCTCAGAGGTTGTTCTCCAGTTCCTCCAGCAGAGGGCCTGCAGTGTTTACAGAAACCCTGTGATGAACATGCTCTGTGATGCATGGAGGAGAGGGGGGCGGGGCTTCTTTGCCTGTTCATCCCCATCAGTATCCGGAGCCGGTGGTCGTGCAGACGCCTGAAGATATAGTCTGTCTCACAGGGTTGTCAGTTCATCATCTCTGTGTTTTTGTCACTTGACCTCGTCTCTTTCCATTTTTCCCGGTCTGGGTCGCTCCCCACGACTGACGGGTCCGTCCGACACACTCCCACTCAGAGCTGGTCTGCGGCTGCACAGGTGCTGATCCATTAACCCCAATCATCTGCTGAGCGGACAGAGGACTACTACTCATTTCTGTCCAATCCTGAGCCCGTGTAGCTGTCACGTGAGAGAAACAAAACTTGATGCGCCAAAAACGAACTACTTACTCTCGGAGACGACTCGTTCCTACTAGTACATAATAAAAGAGTAGTACAATGAACTAATCATTCATGATCGACCCATCACTAGTGAGTTCAGCCAGAGCCTGTCAGTGTTAAATACCTGTGTGCTTCCATTAAAATAAAATAAAAAACCTTGAATAATGCTTACGCCTGTGTTTGAACATACCTGCGTCACAATATCCAGTCCCAGTGCAGCTTCATCAACAACAATCCCTGTAATGATGGTCTGCAGCGAGAGCGCTACAAATGTGTTGATCCCAAATGTCAAAGCATAGCACTCCATGGAGAGGTTGGATGCGATCTGAAATCTAAAATGGCAAAATGCTTATAATTTCCGAGCGAACAATGCTATATGCTTAGACTGTCATACATATTTATAAGTAATGCAAACGACAACTGGAACAAAGTCATTTGATAGAAAATGAATCAGAAACTACAAATTGATTTAGCTGGTAAACATTAGTTGGTACCAGATTCTTAAATTAGTTTTAGTTTGTTTTTGTTTTTTGTAGCCTTCCTGGTCTGTAAAGCTTGTTTTACAGACACAACCAGGGTGCAGGATCTCTGCTTCCTCCATCTACAGACAGGAACTGTTTTGAAAAGAAGCTCACAGTAACACTGCAGAATAAAGTTTGGTTGGAGATGTTCTACGGGGAACTTACGTTGTGATTGTGATGAGAAGCATGTAGCAGGATTTGAACACGACGTAACCAGCATAGCATGCCCAGATACTGCTGGTGAGCGCCATCAGAAACATAGCAGCCGTCCCTACTGCTGAGAACAACCCTAATGCCAGCTCTCCCCACACGGCCCAGGTCACCTTGATGTGGCTCACAGAGAAGGCCGCTGCAGCACCTGGCCAACGGAGAAGAAGGATGTATCTGACATTCCAGTGGACAACACCGCCACTGTGCCTGTGCATCCTTGCTGTGATTGCTTCATTAATCCTCACAACAATATTTCTTTCCTTAAATGTTGGTACAAAGGGCGATTTGGCCTCCAAACAAAACCTTATGCATACACATGTATTTGCTGGCCTCCACAGCACCTGGCTGTTATGACGGTCCTCTATCAGCAATGATTAGAGAATCCATTACCTCCTAACTCCATCTCCTTAATTGAAGCAATTACTCTTCTTCATATGCTGAGCCAGGCTGAGCGTAAGCCAACGGGACCCTGGTGCTGCTGTTCCCTTTCAAAATCAATACCCATTTTCCATTCAATCAGGTATCCCAATAAAAACAAGAATGGGATGGTTGTTTTCTTTTAAGTGCAAGTTTTTATAGGTCTATGTGCCATCAGACATGTTGGCTTTTAATAACATTGTTAAATTATATTTTGCTCTATATAGTGTGGTTGTGCTGCGAACCTCTGCAACCTCCCCTGTGTTAACTGAACTCCTAGTTCCTGTTCTCAGTGCGGCCAGAATCAGTGATCCCTGTATCTATGACATTTCTGTTCTTCTGTGAGTTTACACTGTCCAAAAGCAATGTTCACTCCTTCATTAACTGCCCTTTTGTGCACATTATTCAGTTTTTTGGGGGTGGGGGAGAAAATGCAAATGTTTATTAGTACTTTGTCCTGTTTCCTTGAAATGCTTTTGGATGGAAATATTTATTTAGAGGTTAAAGCTGGCGATGTTCTGTATTTGTTTTTGTCAACAAATCACATAAAAAGAACAAAACCCAACAATATGTTAGTCTGTCTTTCAATACTTTCTGACCTCCCTACCCTGTGGCCCTCAGCCCATTCATTTCTTTTCTTTATGGTTATCGCTTACACACACACACACACAACCAGCCTTACCCACAAGAGAGCACACAGCCTCTACACCTCCGTTGTAGATGGATGATGTGGCAGATGGTTCTATATGGTCCCACATCAGCTGGGTGTAGTTGAAAACCTGCACATAGCCAGCTGTGGCCAGAGCCCACCACAGGGACCAGTAGATTAAATGCCTGCATGGTGGTAATTATTATTAATTAGATGACTCTTTCTGCCACCAAAAGAAAGTGCTAATATATGAATACATTATCCAAAAAACACCACAATTAATAATAGCTTTGTTTGTTCGTTTGCTGCAATAAAATATATTGAACCATGATACAGGACAAACTGTGAAAAAGGTGCGTTCTCAGCAGATCTGTACACAAAGTGTGATGTGTATCGATATATAATCAGAAAAAGAAGATGCCTGGAAGAATACGACTCCCTGAAGCTTTGCCAAAGTAGATGGCCCGCAGTGACCACGTTTTCCCCGCTGCACCAACCAGCACTGCCATTATGCTCCATCTTCTCTTTCCCTGAGCCAGCTTCATTCTTATCCATTACTGGTTCCTGAGGCCCGTCCGCTCCCAGCGGCCCCTCCTGCAGTGACTGCGAGCACACAGCTGCAGCCTTTTTCCCTTTGAAGTACAGGCTCCTCTGGGGCATGGGCAACCAGAAGGAGACGAGGAAAGCCATGCTTACAATCCCCAGAGTGATGGCATTGATGTAGAAGTAGTCCACTCCTGTTGATTAGAGTTCATACTTCATCAGTGCTTGCCCAGATTTTGAAGCACAGTTCAGTATTCAGTGCAGTTCCTTCATACTTTCTTTGCAGCTACGTTTGTTATACATGCAGGCAAGGCAGATTTTCACGTCTTGTATTAGGAGATCATTATTATCTCTCTTGAGGAGTATATTTATTCTTAATGTGGAGAAAATTTAGAGATACAATATTTATCTAATGTCTTTTTTTATTACGTATTTATTATAGGCTGGGAAGCCCTACCTGCCAGGGAGATGAGCACTTGGCCCAGGCTGGAACCAAATGTATATCCAGCCAGCATGGCACTGCGCAGGTAACCAGTGGCCCTTTGGTAATTCTCAACTGGAATCACACTGTAAATGTAGGAAAAGTAGGCCACCTCTGTGGAAGTCACAACAGCATAGTTGACCTGTTGATGGGATGGAGCCGTTTTAAAGATAAGTCAACCCATGATGAAGCACCTTGTACCAGTAAAGCGTAACATACTGCGTGCTATGTTTAGAAGTCTTTCTTGGGTGATAAGAATCAGTGCAGCAATACTTTATATTCCCCTTGAACAGCAGGGCTATGGCCTGTTGCATTATCTAAATTAGATATTTCCGGTTTTTAGTAACCTTATGTCAGGACACAACACCAAGTGCATTTCTGAATTATAAGTACTGCAGCTGTGATAATTCTGAATAAAATAGTGTTACATGAGGAACATTATTCATTTTCCAAATGTTTTCAATCATTTTTGATCAGTCTTTCAATGGACCTGAAGGAAGATCATTGCAGGCAGGCCCGGGGCAAAGCAGAGCAGGACGTAGTTGGTGACCAGGAAGAGCCCCTGCATCATAATGAGCGGCTTATGCCTCAGGAAGTCAGTCAGGAGGAAGACAGGGAAAAGGAAGGCCAGGTAGGAGTACGTCCAGATAGGGAACAGATAGTTGGTCACCTGTGGGGAAACAAGAAGCATGCTGATCTATGCACAGTTTCTGTCTCTTGTCCATGGCATGCATATATATCTCTTTGTCAATCGAAACTGAAGAGCCGTAGGTCTTGGATAAGTGCTCCTAATAAAAGATACAGTACTTGATGTATAAAAGCTGTAAAGTAAGTGCACATGTTTGTACGTAACATTATGTTTATTTCTGCCATTCTTACCACTTCTCCAGAGATGTTCTTATGTGGTCCAATTAGGTACGGTGTGAGGAAGGGCTCTGCTACTCTGCAGTTAGCAAAAAACCCATAGAATGCCAGTACTGCAGTGGGATAAGCCCAGCCAGAGGACTTCAGCTTGGCCCAACAGCCCATGCTTGTATCTCAGCAGAATTTCCAAGAGATTGTCTTTGGTTTATATTCTCAGGAGCACTAGCACCTTGGCCTTAATTTAAATAAAGTCTGACCACCTGGGCTATCCCTTCAGTGCACTGATCGTTTTCGAAGCTAACAATATTTATCAGTAGCTAGAAAATACACACGCAATGTTTATGATCTGCTTGTGCCTTAGTCACAAGTTATGAGTGATAGACTTTGACCTGTTAGGAAACAAAAGGATAGCTGAGAGGTGAAGAAATGAGATATCAGGTATTAGTACAACCCTTTAGTCTGTATCTAACAAAGCAGGAAACAATTTAACAGTTTTTTGAGCCTGGTAATAAATTGACTCCCCTTCTGCAGCACAAAGTCATGGGTATTCATTAATAAAAGGATATATTTAAGTGATCATTTATTCAACCACATAAGAGAGTTAGGCAAACAGCTGAACAAAGCAGTAATAAACATTTAAGTGCAAAAATATTTCTATGATTCAACATATAGCCTACACCCCAAATCCAGGTTGTAAGGGAGTTTGGATTCTGTGAGTTGCATAGCGTCTCCCAAAGCAGTGAGCAGTTGTTCTAACCTTTTCATGAGAAATTCATAGCCAAATGCTATTTATTCCTCGCATATTCCTCACAATACAAGGCATAAAATACATCACTGACTAATAAATCCAGGCAACAGCCTGACTCACGTGGGGTTCCTTGCCAAAATGCTATATAATATTGTACTATATAAGAGTGATGCTGCATCGTCCCGGGCTTCCTGTTTAATGCCTGCAGAAAGTGAAAATACAGCTGCAATAACCAACATCCTAGCTTGTGTTATTTGTTTCAACCGACTGTCATTCACGGTCTGGAGAGGGTTGGTTATGTTCGTACTGCGCATGCCTTGTGTACTCATAAAACCTGGAACTCTGTTATTATTTTTCATTTCATTTTATTGGTTCTATAAATAATAACAGACGTTCACACTTCAGACTTAATGCAGCTTTAAGTTTACTTGATGCTCCAGACGAAATATTCAGCATCAAAGGCTTAAATGGTGACTGAAACACCAGCGCTAACAAAACAAACTGCTGAAACTAATGAAAAAGCAGTTGAGAGGAGGAGTGACGGTGGTGCGTCTTATTGGAACGGACCCCGGAAGTGACGTTCGGACCCCGGAAGTGACGTTCCCCTCCACCCAAACAATGCACTCATTGTTCCGCCACCTGCGCGTCTCGGTGTAGAATGCCCCGTGCGCCGCCGTGTTACAGCAGAAGGGTTTGAAAGTTTCTCTGCTCACTTTGAATCTTGAGTTTCAACACGTGTTCACATGAGCAGGACTTTGTGACATTTTAAAATGAAAGATATTTCTGTACTCGTGTGTTTTTCTGGATGTTTCTCTGAGGGTGACGGCGTTGTTATACGTCTAAAAACACGTGTAAAGGGGGAGGGGTGGGCTTTAATTTGTGTAGCCAGCAGATGAAGCAGGAGTTTGTGGAGATATATAATATATAATATATATATATAACAGCTTCTCCATCGACGTGTGGAACTGGACTGTAGTCAGAGTGAGAATTCGGCTCCCACCCAGCCGCCGCCCGGTGGAACAAAGGAACAAATCGAACATTCCCCGTAGGCGTGACTGTTTGTCTTGGATGTGTTGCAACAGCTGGACAGTTTATGTGTTAAAGTCCTGCAAGTGTTGTCTTCATATCTGCAGAAGAACTACTTCAAAACAACACACACGTATTTACTGTCAGAGGTAGGACGTCTTCTGTCACTACGGTCTCCAAGATGACGCAGTTAGTAGCTGCAGGCTAATTACTGTTAGCTGGACAGACTGGGTTTAATTATTGGATGTAATGAGGTTCATTGTAGAACTATTTGACCTACGACAGTAATGATACTATCGACACAAGTGCCTGTAGATGTTTTGGTGGAATATTCCACAACACACATGGTCCCTGAGGACCTTTGATACAAGTAGATCGATACCGGTAGTCAACATGGCGACAGACGAGGACTTTTTAAATCTAACTCTTAAATAGTTTATTCTACTTTCATCATTTTCGAGATAAAGCAGGAGGTTGTG
>JAVQJF010022914.1:0-56340 GCA_036023855.1 Gadopsis marmoratus | reverse complement strand
CACTTGTTAATATAGAGCAAATCTAGACCAACTCTATATGTATAGACCCAACAATTCCTCCATGAGCAGCACTAGGCGACAGTGGCAAGGAAAAACTGCCTTTTAACAGGCAGAAACCTAGAGCAGAACATTCGTAAGTACTCATGCGTTGCAGCATGGTTAACACATGGACACGGTTCATCTGAGATAGTTGGACTTGGACCTGGGATACCAACGTCAAAGGCATTAAGATCCAACCCCCTGACGTCACGCCTCTGTTCCACTAACTTCTGTAACTCACTGTTTGTTCGAGACATGATCTGCGGCCCCTCGAATTGCCCATGGACTATACCATGTTTAATCTGTCATAGGTGATAGATCTAAGGCTTATGGGAAATGATGTTTGTTAAAGGCTGCTAAAAACTGAATTATTCACTAAACAGCAATGCAATGAGCATCCTTATCTGGAGATATAGAATGAAGCACATGACATACTGTGGCATAAGGTTGTGTTCCAAGGTAGACTTCATAGTTATTTGTGTTATCATTACAAATATCAATGTGATTTTTGAATGGAGTTTTCCTCCTTTCTGGAACGGGAAGTTCTGGATTCACTTCGGCTCTCTACGTTAAAAGAAACACTCCACTGATGTGGGTGTATTTATACAGGTACAGGTGGGCAGATACATGATCTAGGAAGTCCAATTTGAGGCTTAACAGATGCCAAAACATTTTTCAATACTATGAGACGGAATACTATAACATTGCAGATTCTCTGTCTCAATGATGCACCGCTACATAATACTGCCACTAAACGCTGACATTGAACGTCAACTTGTTTGCAGCATTACTATATTGCTCTATTGTATGAGAATCTATTCACTTTCCTTGGGTAAGTAAATTGGATCGGCCTGAGTTACACACTGTAGTAGCAGCTGTAGGGGTCCAGTGCATGACAGCAGACTGTCAACACCCTCCAAGGCTGTCCTCACAGCCAGATTCAGCCTGGGCTGAATGACAAATGCAAACATGTCTACGGCGATAATATACAGGTTCTGTTTCATTGAATGCTATTGCTCGTGTGCTGGATAAGCAGCAGAAGTTTCTATCGAGGGTGTTTGTGTGTCTTTGCCTGCTTGGAAGTGTAGACTGGATGCGGGGAGCAGCATTGCTGGCAATACTGAAATAATAATTCCTCTATGAGAAAATGTTTTTCGCTGGAAGCTGTTTCCTAATGTGAAATGTTCAAAACAAATGAGACTCTCTTCTTTTCAAAGGTACATGCAGGCTCTTAAGAGCAGTTCCACCGAGGAGGCGAAGTTATAGGTCAATATTCAAAGAGAATGCTAATGGCTATCACACAGACAACCCATGAACCCAGCATGGGAGTCTGCCAAGGAGTCCGAGACTGAGATCACAGCTTGAGCACCACTAGGCTGACACACAAAAACACAGACAGACATGCACGGGAGGCATTGCAAAAGCAAGAGAAGCGAAGAGAGATGGAGATGCACGAGCTCACACATTTCACAGAAAATGGATCTCTGTGTCCTCCTGGCTTTCAGACAGACAAATTGTCTAGTCTGTAGATAGCAGAGCCTCAGAAGTGAAGGTGAGGAGCCGTCCTAAAATTCATCTATTCAACAAGAGAGAGAGAGAAAACAGAAAATGGGAACGACGGAAAAAGAGAAGATGCGGAAAAAGTCCGACTGAAATAGGAGAGAGTGAGGAAGACATCTCGACAGAGTAATAAGAGATAGGAGAGACTCAGACGGAGAGGGGGCATGTTAATTAGGGAGTAGCTTGATAACAAATGTATTAGCAGGCGAGTGAAGGAAGGCAGAGGAGAGGTAAGGAGAGGAAGAGGGGTGAGAGAGATAGAAGAAGGTTAACAGAACGAGGAAAGAGACGGGAGACACTGAAGAAAGAGGCGGCGAGAGACACGGGATGATTATGAATTAGTTGATAAAGAGGTAATAAAAGTCCTGGAGTGGAGCAGGAGTGCAGAGACAGAGGACACAGAGGAGCAGTGGAGGAGAAAACGAGGACTGGGATCCTTTTGATAATAAACACTGAGCATCAAATAACAAGTTATTACCACTCTAATTTATCAACTCAACTGAGCAAGACTTAAGCAGCGGTATCGTAAGGTCAGACACGATATTCTCCAGCTTCAATATAAGCAATGACGTGATAACGGCAAGACATTTTTGCTAAAAACAGACGCTAGCTAGCATCACCTCGTTTGGCTTTATGGGAGCTGAAATGTGTTCAATTAACGGTCTGGTAACAAGTTCAACATATTTGAAACGCAGCGCATATGGTGACCGTTCTACGGCAACCAGCTAAAAGCTAGCTGCTGCCCGTGGACAGGAACCAGCTCCCATCAGCTCCGTGAGGGTACCTGTGTCTGTGAATGTTATTCTCTGGGTTTTTTTAAAAATGTAATTGGTCACGCAACTTGTAACTACAACCTACCAGCATGATCTTTAACCATCACTTTGTAATGTCACGATTTGAAACCTCCGTCTGAAATGGTTGCGTAAAAAGGTTTGTTTCCTTTTTTCCTCAAGAGAAACTTCCTTTGAGATTTCAAAAGCACAGAAAACAATAAGGGCACTTACAAAGGAGATATTTTTAATATTGTTTTGACTAAATTACTTTAGATATTGCCCATTCATTTAGAAATACACAAATATTCCAAACTCGACTCAAAAAATCACTGTCGATAGGGCTTTCTTTAAACTGGACTGTAAGTGAGGTGTAAAATGCATATTATAATACAACTTCAACATATGACATAGAAAAGATAATTTTCTGTGATCAATCAATCATGCAATCGATCATTTGCCCAATTAAGTCTTTCAGCTCCAGCATCATGGAACATTTTCTACACACTACTATACGCTGCCACTTACAACAACAAAGATATAATTGATATTTTACAGGGTACATTTTCGTGCACTTACTGTGGGACGTTAATCAAATATTATGCTTTATTCATTTAAGACATTTCCTTTAAGAAGTTATATCTAAATATTAACATTTCTGTCCAAAACCATTTAACTACTAATCCCTTTGGCTCTTCCGTTCTTCGGATAGCCCAAGGGACACGCAGGCATACGCACGGTCTAAGCTGGTCTTTGGGGAACTGGGTCCTCTCCTTCAGGGGAAATAAAAACCATTGAAATGTCTCAATATCACCACTTAGTACTCGTACTTTGTTCAATGTACTATAGTAAAAATGAATGAAAAGAAATGGATGAAAAACATGAATTAACATTATGTAATGCCAGATAAAACGTTACCGTCTCGTCTTGCTCTACGTGATGATAACAGTGTAACACACTAGTAGGCGTTACAGCATCTCACAAATTTTAGGGTTTCATGTGAGGTTTTTTTCCCCCTCCATCTTTGGCAGTCCTCATGGATCACCTGTCAATCAAACAGCTTCTGCACGGCACTGCCCAGAGTTCACTTGTCAATCAAAAGGGGTGTGTGACCTCCTCTTCTTCGGTCTTTCTGTTGGCGGAGATTGACTTCCTGTAGGTGGCGCTCTTTTTGTTTGTCTATGCTGAGTGCCGACATCTTCTCCTTAAGAATAAACTACTGGGCAACATCAAAAGCACCGCTCCTTTAGCTCCACAGGGGTTTTCCCCGACAAAACAAAAAACTCACCTGCGTGACATCGTGCGTCTACAGCAGTAAATAATAAAGCTGATAAACTGGCAGCCGGTTAAAAACCCGCTGTGTCAAAAAGACATCGAAAACTGTAAGAAATCAGGGAAAGAGAATAGCAAAACAGACGGCTGTTTATGCAAAGATTCTACAGCTAATTGCCCGAAACTGTGAACGTCCCCACAGCTGCAAGTTGCAACGTCTGACTTTGCAGTGTACAGTCCTACCTGTACGTTCAAATTAAAACACGTCAAACTGTTGCGGTAAAAGATCTCTTCGAGGCAAGTATGACATAGCAGTCGCGTGTCACAAACGCAGGTGTTTTGATGAGGGCATCATTAGGTGTGTTAAGTGTTAGCAAATGTCTTCAGGGTTTTCTCGTGTTTAACACTGCAGACCAATTACAGTCAAACACGCACTCCCTCCCTCCCTCCCTCTTCTTTTACTCTCTGTGTTACTCTCGGCCTTTCTACCCAGTGTAAATAATGTAATTTGTCACAGACAGGCCTCCCGTGTAGGAGAAGACCTTTCAAAACCTCGCAGTAAATTGGCCCCGGCTAGAAAAGCTACGTCATTAGCCCTCTCCGTCTCTGTCTCGCGCTCACTTCCACCGTGTCTCCCCGCTTTCCAATGCAGCGTTATTACTTCTGTTCCATTTTAAATTCTGCATATAATCTACGGCCCCCATGAGGCTGACTAGCTCTAGCTGTCCGTCTCTTTGTTGAAATCTCAAATGTACCGCAGTCAGACACACAGTGTGACCAAAGTGTTTTCATTGAAACACTCTCGAATGCTTAGTTCCCTGTTCAGTCCCTCTCTCTCTTTTGTATGTATATACTGGTGTATAACTGGTCACAGACTGGTGTCTTCTAAGTAAAACTCAGCAAACCGGAAACCTGCAATGAGTCAGGTAACCTGCAAAAAGTACTTGTAACATTTTTATCTATTTGAGATTTTTTTTTAATCAGTTTCTGTATTTCATTGTTACAAATACATCTGTACTGTTTTTGTGTCAGACTATTGACTGTGTATCTAGATATGAAACAAATCATATGAGAGGGAGAGGTAAACACCCTTAGCTAAGCTCATGCTACCTAACGTCACAAAATGGAAATGTAAAAACTACAAACGTCCTCTTTTGATATTTCAAATAAATGGAAAACCATAATTTAGTAGTGAAGAATAATTTTAGGATTTGCAGGTACAGATAAAACATTAATTAGATGCCAGCATACTGTGACATAAAACAAGCAAAAAAAAAAAAACAACAAAGAAGCAACTGTCTATGTTTGGATTTTTACCTAAAATAAAATTTAAAAAAAGTTACTATACATTGGAACAACTGACCATTGCATGGGTAAGCACGTGTCAATAGCCATTCATTCCTGATGTCATGTCAGACAATCTAAATAAGTAATGAAGCTAAACTGTTTTCATTAACTGGAACAAGAATTGTTTGGGGGCATTTTGATAGTGGGTAGTAATCCCAACATGCAAGTCTAAATTCAGTCTTGAATATATTAGGTCTACACAAGAATCGGCCAATTAAAAAGCCAAGTAATTGTACAATGCAAACTCCCCCCAGGTTGATAATACTTAAAAATCCCTGGGAATGAATGTGCAGGACACAAATAATACAACAAAAATTGCAGGTGCAGGGTGGGCATGGGTTTACAAAAGTGGAGCTGTGCAGGACTCTGCCAGCAACATCACAACCTATCGGTTTTTTTCACATAACGATGTTGGACAAAATAAACCTGCAACACCATTTTCAAGTTCAGAAGGCTAAACCATCCCTCTCACAGACAGCTAGACAGCTTTCTAATATATCTGTTTAAAGCGAGAATTAAGTCGGCTTACTGCCACCTTAAGTACTCACACACTAACACACACGTTTATACAGATATACAGTCACAAAGTAGGTATCAGCAATATCAACTGCCAAATACAGCAGAGAGGAGAGAAGCACTAGAGCACTGGGTACAAGGCAGGGTGTGTGTGTGTGTGTGTGTGTGTGTCTGTGTCTGTGTCTGTGTGTTTTTGTGTGCGTTATCATTCCTCAGCACTATGCTCCTCTTGGCAGATGGTGCTGCCAACCTCGGGACCCGGGGGGGGAGGTGTGTGTGTGTGTGTGTGTGTGTGTATTGTCTTGGTATCTTGGGGGCACGAGGGTAGAAGCTACCTGGTGTTGACTGCCAAGTCTCTCGCTCTCTCGTGCTCTCTCTTTCTCTAAACCCTCCAACACACACACACTCCTGCTGATATGCCTTACCCAGTCACGACTTTCATTATGCGTGCGATAGAATTTAGTTTTTTAATAAGGTACGGCAGTTAAAGCTGTTTTTAGAATATACTGTATATTACTCTTATCATTTGGATTATTATTTAATTATAAGTAGTGGTAAGAGCAGCAATAGCAATAATGTCTTAATCCGCGGTGGTCAATAGCTCAGTGTTATCATTTCATCATCACGACACACAACTCTGTCGTCTGAATAAGTGTTACAGAGCAAACACGGCAGTGCATTAACTAATTAAGCTAATTAATAATTATAATTTCATAGCAAATTAGGGAACACTACTTCAAGCAAATTCTTGATTAACTAATCAAACTAATTCTCAATTAGTTTCAACAACAAATTAGGAAATGTAATTTCAAGCAAGCCCCTCATTGACTACTCAGAGCAAATGAATGAATATTATCTGAGGCAAATGGTTTATTAATTAAATACATTTGTCACTAAATAAACAAAATATAATAATAAAAAAAAACATTCCACATAACCATGCGTGTCACACTGTGATGAGCTACTGTCTGCTGATCCATAACTGATGGATGTCACAATTTCTGGTAATTTTCACATCAGTTCTGTCCCTCTCCCTCTGTTCACTGCTCAGCCGGCCCTTATCTCTCCACCCTATATTCTTTGATAAAGAAAATTACCCCAAAAGTAATGTTAAAAAAAACAAAGACAGGAAAAGGAAACCCTGCCAATATTAGAACAGCAGCCACAATAGAGGCTTGGTGATCTGATCCCATGGGGAAGATCCGGTACACGCTATTCTGCTTTATAGTCTAATTAGTAGTTACAAGGCTTTTAATTACATCTATTGACAAGGCAATTGCATTTTTGCACACCATAAACAGAGAATAATATGTCATCACGGTGCAACAATCTGCATTTCTGCAGCGTACACGTAAAGTGTTTTGAACAGCTTTTGATCCGGGGAACACTTCTATTCCCTCTATTTCAATACGGATATTGCAGCTCAGAGAGGCATACCTAAGCACTTCAGTTACGCTCATGAGTCACTTTTTATTGCCATTTTTCATTGAGCCACTGAGCGCCATGTATCATTTGATCTGATTGTCATGGTCATTTGCTGTGTGTGTGAATTAATGTTGGGCTTTTTGGAATTATACTTTCATTATCTGTTTGACATTTAGTTAAACTGAATTCAATTTGTTTAAGATATTACTAATGTATAACAGCAAAAGCAAAATCTGTCCTGATAAAACGGCGGCCCGTCTAGAGATTTTAACTTTTAAGTCAACAATCACATGCTAATCTTGTTTATTTAAAGATTTCATGTAAATCTTTATACATCTGGTCTTTATTATGAATACAGTAGGAGTTTGACATCTGGGGAAAATTGTGTTATAGCTAATGTTAGGTCTGCAACTAACGTTTGTTTTCATTATCAATTAATCTTCTGTCTATAAAATGTCAAGAAATTATGAAAATGCTCATCACAATCTACCAGAGCCCAAAGTGACATCTTCAAATTGCTTCTTTAGTCCAATCAGCAGTCCAAAACCCAAAGACTCTTCATTTACTGTCAGAAATAAAGAAAAGCAGCAAATTCTCAGATTTAAGGAGCTGGAACCAGCATTTTGGCTTGAAAAATTACTGAAACAATGACCTGATTATCAAAATAGTTGCCAATTAATTTTCTTTCGATCGACTATTCGCTTAATCGTCTCAAAACGTTTTTATTAAAAACAAGTGATGTCTTCAGCCAGTGCTAGCATGAATGTCGCAAATAATGAAGTGGTTTCTGAAGCTTTGAAAGACTACAGACGCTGTCACCATATCGGCGTTCTGGGCATTCCTTGAGGAACAAAGGCATCGCGTGGTCCAATGACGTTGCAGACTGCAGACTAAGTTAGGTTACATTACACTGGAGCAGGTAAGTCACACCTGCAGCTAAACCAGATTCCAGTCGGTGTCCTTGGCCAGTGGTGATTAGATTTCATAATTCCTCCAACATGGGGCACGTGACGTTTGACAAGGTGAAGTTGATGCTCAGGGAATGCAGCGTATAACAGAACATATGTGTTCCTGCTGAGGTGCAAACTGCTGATGACCAAGACCTTCAACGCCCCTGAAGAAGCTGCAGGACTCAAATCTTCCCGGGACAGACTGCACGTTTTCTGGACCTTTCGGACACTCGATGAGTCTTATGTAGTTTATTCCTTAATATTGTGTATTTGTTTACATGCTCAACACAGTTGGGCTGGGAATTACTGTGTGGCTTTGTCACTGTTGGAACCCCAGGTGGAGGTATGATATTGTAATAATGTTTGTGTTGGATGGATGAGTCTCAATTAAATGTTATGTTGAAGCCTTTTCTTGGTTTAGATGAGGGTGGTGTTGCTCACAGTGTTAGGAGAGTTTATATTTTTATATAATTTCAATGTTGTCAAAGACCTAGTCAGTTCTTATTAACCAGTCCGTTTCTCCTAGCGGGGTATGGTGTCCTCATGTCTTTTCTTATTACTTTCCTCGACTTTAAGTGGTTATTTTATGACTCAAGCTACGCTTGGGCTTTGTCCATGGAGCATGGTGTCATTATAAATATTATAATATATGTCAGCCAATAGCTACAGTTGCCCTTTACATTGCTTAATCGGATCAAAGATAACTTGATGCTAAGTGCTTAGACAATCTAAGCAATTTGTTCACTTTGTCTAAGGATACAGTGATAAACCAGGGAAATAGCTGACCAAACTTGCTGAATTAGTTCAGGATGATAACGCTTCCTCTGCAACAAAACAATGATGCCCCTGAAGTTAATAGAGAGCTTCTTTGCTGGATTACATGAGCCGTCCCCTTCCAAGGAGCAGAAGTCCATTTTTAAAGCTTCCATTAGTGTTGATGAAGCTGCACAAAAATAATACAGAAGAGTAAAGCTCATGGAAAATATGAGTGCAGCAGTGACTGTGATAAAGAGTTGAATAATCCCTCATTTCTTTTCATCTTTAAGGGAGGCCAACTTCCTTTCCCCCCTTTCTTCCAGTGTCAAGAAATATGTCCTGACACATCTACATGCTTACACGCGAACTGAAGGTGGGAGGAGGATGAAACGGTGTGCTTACAATCTTGGTTGGGCCACATTTCACTGATCAAGATAAACGCTCTGCTGAGGATTTTATATCCCATCCAGATGGTTGATATTTTATTTTCTTATAAGACACTTAAGGAACTGAACAGATGGCTTAGCTCTTCATGCTGAGCCAGTGCAAACACTCCAACTCGTAGCCATAGATTGGGGTCTAGATTTACGCAATAATAAAGTTGACCTCAGTTCAGCAACAACCAACGTGCATACTTTAATTATATATAATATAATGACTTTTAATGCTTGGGAGATAAAGGTATTTGGAATTTGTGTTGATTGTGTGCTGAACAATTAGCTGAACGGCTCCATCTCCTTGATTATGCTTCCTAAAATTGAGGCATTTTATAATCTCTCCCGTTACTTTGATGACTGACAGCACTTGTGGTGTTTCTATGGATGTCTTTTGTGAGGTTCTGAGATCTCAAAAAGCTTATGATGCAAAAACGACGTAGCAAAGGCAACAGTCAGCTACAGTAAGTGATCATGACATGTGAGCGATATCTGTAAGAATGCAAAAGCTGTATGTAAGCAGTTGAGTTTTGTAGTTCTCCTCCGTCACGTCTCCTCTTGAGGTACGGTCGACCCTTTTCTAATCTTAATATGTCACAGATGTGGCACTTGGACTGATTGTTTAGGGCCTCGTTGCCGTGCTGCAGCAATATTGGATCGAAATTCTAAAAGAAGCTGAGAAAAAGAAAAGTTGATTCAGAGATTCTGTCTCATTATTACTTTGACTTGCTCGTTAACATGTATAAACAGCTGGAAAGACACATCTGTAAAATATTACATTCTTTGGAAAAAGAAAAAAGGGGGGAAAGATTCTGTCCAAGTCTGCAGTGGATCACTGGCAAGTCCTCACAATTACTCTTTGGCACATAATGGAAAATCAAATCCACATAAAACTGGTGAGTTTTTTTTAAATCTGGAAACACTAGCTGAAGCTGCTTCTAATCATTTTTTTTTTATATTTTAACAATGGATTAAACTGTGTGTAATGGGAAAATTGACAAATGTAGTGACAAAGCCACAGAGAATTATCACCAGCCTCTGCAGTTTCCTTCAGCTCCATGTGGCCTGTTGGCATCTTTCAGCTCCTTGTTTTGGTTTTACGGCCCTCGACTTTGTCTTGGTTCAGTCTCACGGCATAGTGAGCATAGTGGAGCATTTAGCTGCTACAGAGATGGGTGGGGGGGAACCAAAACTGAGCTAAAAGCCGAGATCATCAGGTGGACGGAACCACGACTCCAGATGAGCACTAATGTTGCGCCGTGTCAGCTAAGTTGTTAGCTGTCATGTACGTGTTTAAGATGATGACATGTTACTGTTGTGTTTACACCTTGTTGCGCTGCCCTCATGTTGCCAAAAGACTGAATGAATGAAAGAATTTTTTTGATTGGAAGTTTTTTGTTCTGCCGGTGCCCGTGTAAAATGTGAGCAAAATTTGCAAATGTGTTTTCCCACAACAATCTATATCCTATAACCATGTGATGCTTCTTTTTTCTTTACGTCCATTTTCTTTTTATCAGCTGGCGAGATTCGATTTTTGTGCAAATATTTGAATTAGTTTCTAGTTATTGGTGTGCTTCCCTTTGTGTTTAGAACGTCAGCACAAAAATCACAGGAATAAAGCTAAAAATAAAACTGAAAATTGATGCATCGTCCCCCCCCCCCAGGAGAGTCTTCAGAACCACGGACAGCGACGGCTTCCTCCCAGATGGACTCCAGGTGATTCTTCACTCTGGTTCACACCTGCTGACAGAGCTCCCATTCTACACACCTGAGGTATAATTGTCCCACCAGTGTGGGATAAAAAGGATTTCTTCCAGATAGAAGGCTTCCTTCAGCGTTATCGGCTGTTCGGTTTTGAGCATTTGTTTGTGAATTCTTGGCAGTTTGGGATGAGGCACAGCTTCCTTTCACAGCCTCTGAGCTGCTGACGATGTTGGTGTGAAGTATCATCAAGTGGAGCTGGTTTGGCAACGGGGCCCATCACACAGCGACGATGGACGCTTCTGTGTGATGAATGATTTTGTGCGTATTGAGCTCACACGTGTGACTGAGCTGATTGAGAGCTTGGGAGGATTGACTGGCAGATTGAATATTGTGCAGCGAAACTGAACATTGAATAGGAATTGACATTTTTTCCTTCAGATCCACTTGTGAGCTAGTCCCCAGACTCAGTTTTCTTATGGTCCGGAAGCAGCATTTTTGTCTGAAACTGCAACATTTTTAGTCCAACTTTTCCATCGTAAAGTGGCATGAAAGCGAAAAAAAAACCCAAAACACTCAAACAATTTAAACATCCAACCATATCCAGTCACAATAATAATAATCATAATAATAATAATTGTTTTTCCACAACTTTTGAGCTCCAAAACGCGCAGCTGGAATCTTATAATTCCATGCTGACAATATGTGTAATCAATTCCCTAATTAACAACCTAAATGGTTCAACCAATCACCATCAGTGTCAATTAACAGTCAAAGCCATCTCCCCCAGATTCCACTGCTGCTGATTAGCTGGCTACATGATGGGCAATTACAGTGAGGAGCACGCAACATTCAATTGCAATGCCCTATTACAATTATACAGAGCCTTCAGATCTCCAAGCGAGAGAATGGAACAAGGAGCGAGATGGGAGGAGGAGGGAGAAACAGCAACAAAGAGGAGAAGAGATGAAAGGGTATTTCTTCAGGAGGAGGAGGAGGAGGAGGAGACCTATAGTGTTGGATTCGTTGAGATTTAACAAAGGCGTGGGGAGCATCAAGATTGTTTTCTCTCTCGTTTTCTTTTCCCCTAAAGGAAAAATCCACTGTCAAACAGGAGCCTCACAATGGCGGGTGACAGACTTTTAGCTCCAATCTGACTGATTCTCATGGTTTCTATTGAAGGTGTGCGTCGTCTTTTATTCCTGTAAAATCCATTGTGCATGTTGAGAAGAATCTGTTCATTTGAAAATGACCCTCGCTCTCCATTCTGGTTTTTCTTCCTCCGGTGAAGGCGTTCGCCTCCTTAAAATGTTGGGACAGTTGAGTCCATTTTAACATTTATCAGCACTGAGATGTCAGCGACATCAAAGCAGCTATTCAGAGCTGTTGGTAAAAGACTCACTTGCTCCATTCCCAAATACAATTCATTATGTTTTCTTTGGCCTGGACCATGGAGGAAAAGTTTAGAATGTATTGTATTATTTGTATTTGGCTAGTCTAAGGGTTCAGCATGCTTGAAATGAACTGGTTTGTACAAGGGCAAAAATGTTTTTGCTCAATGACAATGCTGTCCTATCCTCCTCTGGCTGCATTCTACTTCTTTAACGATCTCTCCTCAAGAAATCAGCCTTCCACACAATGGACCGTACAAACCGTGCACACTTTCAGTGTCAATCTTTCAAAGCTTGTGGCACTTGTTAGCACATGTGAAACATGACGGAGGTAGTTTGAGAAAGAAGATAAAATCCTGCCCACAATCACCCCTCTGCATACCTGGCCAGTTCCTGCGTCAAGTGGGTGTTGGTTGGTTTTGGAAAGTTAAAAAAAAATACACCGCATAGCAAATACACCGTGATCAAACGAAAAACATCCTTTCAAATATGTTGCAATACAAAGTTAAAGAAATTCCAATGTTTGTAAAAGCTTGTTGGGCAGTCTCTCCAGTTTTGATGTCAGAAATGGTGTTGGGGGTTTCAGACGCTGTCAGAGGATCCGACAAGCACTTCGTATGAAGCATACTGAAGCCCTTAGTTTCACACTGTCCACTAGCAAGTGAAGCACGTCACTTATGATAACACAGTCAAATTCATATTATTGGGCAAAAACTCCAAACTTTGAGTATGAGCATTTTTCTGATCTGATAACCCACCAGGGCTGGTTTGTCACAGCTTTCCAAAGAATTTGACGAAAATTATGTATATGGTCATTTTGTAAAGTTACGGTTTGGAAAGGTTTAAGCATAAAATGAATAAAAGAATGAAAGGTGGAAAGGCGTCTTCATTAAATAAACCAACACTGTCACAGCAGTCTCCTGTGTCAAAGCCACACACTTTGTCGACAACAATATCAGTTTTTAAATACCACAGCTAATTAAATACACAACAAATCAAGGTACATTTATGCAAAAGTCCTACATTACCACAGATTTGAAATTGTCACATTGGGATTGGGGAGATTATTAATGGCATTTTTTCTTTTCTTTTCTTTTTTTTTTACAATTTTCTGACATTTCTTGGGGGAAAAAATTATGAATCCAGAAAATATTCAAATGAGGACAGCAATCGTTAGTTGCACCCCTGGTGTCGGCCTGTAACCCCTCGTGGCAGGTTGCATATGCCGATTAGTTGCAAGCAGTTTCACCAGGGTGAGAGTGAATTCCCCGTCTACACTCCGATTGTTTCATTTGACTGACTGAGCTGCAGCTTATCCAGTGCTTTAAACGAAAAAAGGAAAAAATGAAGATAATTCTCTGTAGCAGAACAATGTTTTATTATATATGGACACATTGGCATATATCCAGTCCTGCATAAAGGTTGTTATGCTACACAGGTTGTTGTAGCCTTCGAGCAGGTTACCAATGCTGCCATTTTTTCTGGTGAGCACGGCCTCAAATCTGTGATGCAGCTGAATGAACTTATCAGGACATTTAAAGGAAACAGTGACTAGCAGGAGTCCAGGCTTTGCTTTATTATGCCAGACCATGAACATGCAACCACAAGTCAAGGAGAGTCTTCTAGTTTTTTCGCTCCCACCTTCAGCTACAGGAAAAGATCGAATCAGGATTTGAACCCATCAACAGCTCTGATTATAGGTTTTGTCTTTTTTTAAGCAGCTGTTTACTGTGAGGTCCTGTGCTTTCTTTTCTGTAATAAAGCTTTTTATTCTCCTGTGCCAGCCCAATTTCCCACCAGCACTAACTGACAGCAACGGCGTGATGGAGTGTTGGCAGGAGGCTGGGGGGGGGGGTGTTTACATGTGTAGACACCCTGAGCAGCTCCACTCCAGCAGCGGGGGGTTAAGTACCGAGCTCCAGGGCCCTTCCATGGTGGCTGCTGAGGGACAGCAGTGTGTGTCACTTTCCCCGCTCAGATATTCCCCGCTAGAATACAGATTCAAAACAGCAACACGGTTGCCAAGTTATTGTGCTCCCACTATAATACATCTGAACCGGAGAGGCTGACTGTTACAGTACGCACTCTAACTCCAACAAGCCTCCTTGCTGTTTTACAAATATTATCTTCAGTACAGCATTTCTCCAGCAGGTACAACCTGTAGTGAAACATGTCTGATGTTTTAATATCATGACACATGGAAATGTTGTATTCTATTTATCCAGAAGGGTTTCCCCTGGACGCATATTCAATGTGTACAGGTGAGACTTCAAAATAACTAAATGACCTCAAACCTAGAATCCCTAGTGGCCCACAGATGCACCGATACAGATGTACCCGACATGTATGCAAGTATCACCTACACCTGGGTGATTTATGGGTGCAGCTATATTACAGACTAGTCTGTCAATTCTTTTTTCTATTAATAGATTCATCATTTAGTCTGTAAAAGGTCAGAAAGAAAAGTGGGGAAAGGCCATCAGGAGGTCCATGGGCCCATGGTGAGGTCCTGGTTCATCCAGTCTAAAAGTCCAACGATATTCAATTCACTGGGGCGTAAACTTGTAATGGTCTCATGCAGCCACCGATGGCGACGTAGCTGCCACACAAGCTGCTGGCCTCCATCAGGAGTCCCACTTGGGGTTCAGTGTCTTGCCCAAGGACACTATGACAGGAGGAGCTGAGCTCGAACCACCAACCCCTGGGATTACAGATAACAGAGAAGACACTCTACTAAGTGCATTATAGCGGCCTGCCAACGACAGCGCTCACCTTTCGCTGAGCGACACTGGGAGAGGATCAGCAGCATCAAGGCTCAGCGACTTCACCATGCGTCCACGACCCGGAGCAGGCTGCCACCAACATGCGTGGAGCTGCACAGAGTTCAGGGGTCCACGACCCGGAGCAGGCTGCCACCAACATGCGTGGAGCTGCAGAGTTCAGGGGGAACTCTCTCCAACACGTTCCCACAGGAGAGGAGATGTGTGTGTTGGGACGATCAGCCCACATAACCTCTCGCATCCAACCCGAACATCCCGTAATATCGCAATGAGACAGTAAGAGCCGGCGTGCGGTTCCGTGTGCGTGCGCGCGCGTGCGTGCGTGCCGAGCCTCCCGGCAGCGGCAGCTTCTCCGGTGACAAAGAAAGACGGTTTGCACGATTTCTCCGGGACTCACTCGGGCTGCCTCTCCATCCCCCTCCGGAAAAAAAAAAACCAAAAAAAAATAAAATAATACCCAACAACGCAGTTTTTGCCTCAACACGCAGGGATGCCATGTCCGTGCATCCCTCTTTAAAACCTCCCTAAAATAATAACAGTGAGAATAAAGCAGTGCGCGCAGGACTTACCATGGTTGTTCAAGCTCCCAGTCTCTGAAAAAGTCGAATTCAAAGAGATCCATCGCCGCTTCGGCCGCCGCCGCTGCAGCCGCCGCTGCTGCCGCCGCTGCTGCTGGTGGAGGAGGAGGTGGTGGAGGTTAAAATCCAAAGCTGGTGCTACGTGGTTCTACATGGGCTACTGGTCCTGGAGTGTGTGACAGAGAGAGCGAGAGCAGACACGAGCGGCTGCCGCTGCCAGGAAGCTGCTACGTGGTCGAGGAGGCAAAGCTGACAGGCAGGCAGAGGTGGAGGGAGGGAGAGAGAGAGCGCGCACACACACACACGCGCGCACACACACACACACACACACACACTGAAGGAGGCTGTGGAAGACACACTGAGATGTTCGCTGCAAACATTTTCCTTCATAACAACTAGAGCTATTTATACTTCCCAAATCTTACAGAAATAAACCTTGTCCCCCCCCATGAAAAAAACAAATTATATATATACATATATATATGTCACTTAATGTGAAACCCTGACTTTGCAGCAGCTGGAAAATGATTGACACATCTTTTAAAAAAGTGCACAAGTGGCAGATGCTGACATGCAAACAGATTCACAAAGAAACCAGGCTACAGTCATTTAAATACACACTTCTGAGGACACACTCAGTCCAGTCAGAGACTCCAACCGAAAGGTGAATCCTATGCACCTATTCATGCGCCGTGAGGTGTGCAGCCTATGTGCTTTGGGGCGTAGGGCACCATGCAGGGCCGCAGTCAGGACAGATTTCACCACAAAAGGTCTGAGATATTTTCTACTTATTTTTTCTTCCCCACTGGAGTCGAAACGTTCCTTCAAGGCCCCCTCCACACTGACTGAACACAAATCTGATGGAAAAACACTAAAAAAAAAACTTTATTGTTTTGTATGTAGTTTATGTTTGAATCAGATTTAAAAAGCTTTGCCTTAAATATGAAGATGCGGAGTATAAACAATACAAATGTGATAAAAATGTGACAGAAGTGCCCTCCAGGGGAGAAATCGCAATGCAGAGCCCATTGCACAGGGAAAAACCTACAACTACAGCAAGAAAGGTGGGTCAAAGTTGCCCCAGGACGTCCGGCTGAGAACGCGTTGTGATAACCAGAAGAACTGGTTGCCATAGTTACCACGATAAAACCCAGTTGTAATAAACCAAAGTTCCCTTTGATATGTATTTTTGAATATATGTGTATAAATGTTGATTGTGTTGATTGATTTTTACCCTGTATCTTGGGTGTTGTTGCCTGTATGCAAGCTTACACCTCGCCCGTTGTCACGGTTTGCCATTTTAGTGAAGGATCGCCGCTGCCCCCCTTGTGTACCTGGTGCATTTAAACGGGGAAAACCTGCAGTCTGTAAACTGGTGTGCGCTCATTCCTTTTGACGGGTTATGCTGTTGTTTGTATATCCTCAAGTCAGTATATCCTGTCAGTCACATGTTGTCCCTGTGAGCCGCTCTGTGTTTTGACACTGTTTATCTGTTTAAGCCCTGCAGTGGGTTGAACGGTGAGAATGACTGAGCTCGAAGGCATCAGCCGAAACGAATAAGTGCTTGTTACTCTTCTGGATTCCAAAGGAATGGTACTGCAAACGTCAAAAGACTATTTTTGTACCGTGAGTGCCTGTTCAGTCCAATAAAGTTCGGGGGCCACAATCCACTGTGTGGTTTCTCTTTGCTGACTCTGCTTTGCTGCCTGCACCTGGGCTAAATATAGGAATGGATGTCCAGACAACTACTCCTCTGTTTCTTCCAAACTTTACCCTCCTGAGCAGCAGCGAGTGAGATCTATCTTTTGCCTCTTCTGTCCATTTGGTAGCCCATAAAGCGAGCGTTGTGTTAGCGCGCGCCTCTCCCTGATGGCTACGTTACAGGATGCCAAAGTTGCCCCTGTAATTTGGTGCAAAGTTAACTTTTGCAGCTTCGGGGAAATAAGCAAACGCAGAGAGGCATCAAAGCAGCAAGCTAGGCCTTGTGCACGGCACCGCTCTGAGTCCAGGTGGTCTTTGAACCCCTCACAAACTGCACTTGTCACCCGCTTTTGCGTCTTCATCCGACCACTTCGCCTTTGTTTGGCCGAGGTAGCAGCGCGCTAATAACACTTTAGCAAGCCACCATCCTCACTCTCTCCATCATGCATCTTGCTGCAACACATGCCCAGCGGCACGTTTTACTGTTTACGCCTTGCTATGAATAATGATTGACCAGATGGTTGAAACTTCTCACTCAGCATGTGTTTCTTTGTGACTTCACTGTCCTCTCCTTTAAAACGTCCTTGCATGTTTTTCCCCGTGATGAGAGAACATGAGAAGTCCCACTGTATCGGGAGTAATATTTGAAGATATACTGCGGGCTGCATGTGTGTGTGTCTTTGTTTTGGATGGTGTGTCACTGTGTGTGCGTGTGTGCAAGTATTTTGGTCTGGTCTGGGGCAACATGCCAGCACTGCTCTGCATCACACCACCACAAGTACAAACAGCAGCCTCAGATGGAGAGGAGAGGAGAAGAGAGTTAACCAGAGTGCATGATGGGAATAAAACACTGCCAGCCATAAGTAGAATTGTCTGAAAGTGCTGTTTCATGACCTTGATCACTTCCAGCCATTTCAACCTCACAAATCAAAATTCCAGACATCTCCGGACCTTATAAACACCACATCGAAATTCAACCAATTTTCAAGGTCTTAAGCACCTGCGGGAACAGTGGTTTTGTGTGTGTGTGGCTGTGTGTATATATGTGTGTGTGTGTGTGTGTGTGTAAGAAAGGCTGTCCAAAACTAGGTCAGACACTGAGAGACAGAAAACGGCTGGATAGAGGGAGAGAAAAGGACAGTAAAGATGTGGCAGAATTTTAAAAAGCAGTTGTATGAAGCGGATGGGTTGATGGAGAGTTTGGTGCCAAAGAAAAATAAAAAATAAAAAAAGAGACATTAAGACAAAATGTAATTAAGGGCAAACACACAGAGAGCTGCACTCATAAATTCAATTCCGACTCATTACAGTCTCTACTGCCAGCAGAGGAGCTGGTTTGTTTAGAGGTTTTCCATTTTCTTCGTTAGTGAACTTTTTGGGGGTATTGTTAAAGCCACAGCTATGCCAGTAGTTTATATTTAAATGATGACACAGAGAGCTCACTCACACGCGCGCGCGCGGGCACGCACGCACGCACGCAGAGCCCAAAAGAAAAACAAACTGTTAAAAACGTCAGGAAGCTCTCAGATTTGAGCTCATTATGCTTGCTGTGTATCTTGCAGAAGTTGAGAAGTGCATGTCATGAATTTTCAATGCGCCCAGGCCTTCTCTTGCTCTCCTCTCTCGTATGATGGGGCAGTGAATCAACACAGTACCACAGCTCCCCCATGTGGCCAAAGTGAAGAATTACACCATTCAAAAACGTTGACTTGAATCTTATTTTTGATCACATGTTGGGAAAAATCTTCCTCTTTCTTCTTTTGTTTCGTACTGCTGCTTCATCACAAGTCTCACTCTTTGTGCCCTCGACCTCTCACTTGTGCAACTGCTTTGTCTCGCAAAGATAGGAACATGCAACCAGCCTGAGAGGTTTGCCACCTGAGCTGCCCCGCTTTATTCAAATCTGTCTCTCTCTCTCTCTTTTTGAGGCACAGTCATGAGCTTAGATTATATCTGGAGCCTCCTAATTGCCAAGCAGAAGTTATCCCGTGCAGCTTTCAAGCATGTCTGTGGTGCGCAACACTTAATTTGTGTTCTACATCTGCCAAGTGGTCAGGCACTTTATTCTATTCTAGTCATTTAGAACACTTATACTCTCCACTCAAAGTGTGTTTAAATGATTTCAAGAGTTTTTTTTCTTGTGTAATTTCAGAAGCAGTAGGGGAGCAGAACAGTTTGGCCTCGTCACTACGCTCAGCAGCCCCACGACGGAGCCTCGAATAATAATCTCCTTTAATCCTGAGCATCCTCCTGGTCATTTCACTAATGGACCAAACATGCGGATTCAAGGCTGCACTGCTTTATCATTCAAAGTTGTAATGGACAGAACAGAGGCGTGTCCCGTGGAAGGTAAGGACCCCTGAGCTACTTTATTGTTTTGCAGGGTATATGCAGGAATCCTGAAGTTCAATTCCAGACCTTTTAAGACCTTTTCAGCATTTCAGCAGCTGTAACTGGTTATCAGCAGCACACCTTACATTTACAGTACTATACCAGCAGATTTATTAAAGCAGTGACTAAGCCAAAGGCAAGGTTTATTAAAAGTAAGTCACATATTCACTCTCTCTCACTCACACTCACTAACAAAACATTTTCATTAAAAACATTTCCATTTGGCCTAAGAAATACAACATTGGCCATAAATTATATTAAATCATAGACAGTCTGTCTGAATCTGTGTTCCAAAAAATAATACCTCGTAAAATGCCAATTAAGATGTTTTAATACTTTTCAAGGGTCTTAATTTTAGCTAAAGACTTTTTAAGACCTTCTCCACTCTCACCGGCCCTGTTTCTATCCACAGCAGGAAGCTGTTTTCAGTGAAGAAGCTCTGTACCAAACGGAGGAACAGGCCATGGCATTCACAGGATGCCAATCAAGCCAGCTGGGCCAGCCGCTGTAGACTAGCCTGAGCAGATACCATGTAGATATAAGGCCAAGTTGATTATCTGCTCTTTGCTTGGGTGAGGGCCAGATTTAAAAGGCAGCTTAAGGGTAAGTTAGGTCAGGGTTAGAGAAGTCTGTCGTCTGTCAGAGGGCTCAGTAGATCTATGACAGCACAGCCTGATACCTGAAACCCACTGCAGGGCCTGGTCATATGTCACTACGTCATTCAACAAGAATTCTGGGCTCCCATAGGAATGCCCCTCCCCCTTTTGGCACATTTTTACTGTGTATTTAAATCTGACAGTAAAATCCTGAAACTCACGAAAGGCAAACATCAGCCGGAGCTCACGGAGGAAGATCGACCTTTATTTATTGAAACTGCTTGCATACAAAATATATTGCACTATAACCAGACATGTCAACCCAAACATCTTAAATGCTAGTAGTATGTACAAAAGAAAATATGCCCAAAAGTGCACACAAGGTTTACAGCTTTTTTGACTACCCTGGGTTTAGTATCAACAGATTCTCTGTGTGTCTTCACGGTGTGTCACTCTACTGTTGAACAGCCCCACAGTAGAGTCCAGTTAGTATTTGCTGATGTTATATACATTCTGCGAATAAACGACTGCCGAAATTTGCTGTGGACTGGCGAGCAACCACAAGGACATTTTTGGGTCATCTTATTTGATGTTGGTATCACGTGAACCATGTTGCAACCCCAACTGGACTAAAGGCTCAGGGAAGGAGGCATGCAAAGAGGTCATATGGGACACTTTTACAGTTAAAAGGATTGAAAGTGGGACTCCCAGATTCAAAATCTTGTGCTTACTGCATTACAACTGCGTGTTTGACGCACACAATATTTGCTCTTGTTTAGAGAGCATCTCTTTTGGGATATCAGGTCAAAATCAAGGTTTGTGGACAAGGTTGGGTCTATACTTCAGTCACCTGATCACGTTTACAAGACAACACAACACAGTGTTGTAGCATTAAGAATAAGAACGGGTTAATTCAGTCTAACGATTCATTCAAATTTGAGCATCCCATGGGGCTGACGAAGAACATACGTCATTCACCCCAAATGCAGATTAAATCACTTGCATTCCCCTTCTGCAACCCAGTAGATCATAGGTAAAAAATACACTCTGTACACCAGGACATTAGAACAGCACACCTTTCAAGACAAATAAAGACGGTTGAATATCAAGAAAAAACAGTTACTTTGACTCAATTTTAAAAAACACCCTCAACATACAAACGTTTCATGAGAAAAACAGCCCTACGACTGTCAACTGACATGGTCAACTGACGTGAAACTTCTGTAAATCAAAATTAATTTCACCCTCTGCTGTTTCAACAGTGCCGTTTACAATGACAATGCTGGAAAGATGCAAAATGTCAAAACCACTCATCTGTAATCCAGTCCTCCATATAATCTGGTGGCAACAGATAATTTATCTTGGATAAGACACATTACAGATCAATCATCGGTTTTAATAGGAAAAGTTTCATGTGAGTTAACAGTGATTTGCTATTTTAAAGTAGCATTACTCTCAACATTGATAGTGCCATTCTACTTTATAGAGTACCAAATTATACTGTTCTAATGTACTGGAAACAGAGGATTGAATCGAGGACAGCATCATGCCAAAATAACAAACATAAGACTCGGTATTCTTCACAGTGCCATTTGGTGCCCCACATGACACCCGACATT
This sequence comes from Gadopsis marmoratus, assembly GCA_036023855.1. Classification (NCBI taxonomy): domain Eukaryota; kingdom Metazoa; phylum Chordata; class Actinopteri; order Centrarchiformes; family Percichthyidae; genus Gadopsis; species Gadopsis marmoratus. The sequence goes on along the minus strand of JAVQJF010022914.1, from coordinate 34,514 downwards.
GCCAGGATGAATCAAAATGTGGGATTTCAATTGGACTTAAACTTTGGTTTGGGATCCCAAATGGTTCACAAACCTACTTCTAGGGAAATGTATCCCCATGCAACTCTACATTTGGCCATGTCTGCAATGTTCTCCAAAGGCTAGACACACGATCTCGACTGTACTCATCTGGAGTTAGTTGTGTCTGTGGCAGGCCACTGGAAAAATCCAGGATTGGATATGACGTCACAACTAGTCAGTTAGAGGAGAGTCTTAAGTAAAATCCCCATTGTAGAACTGCTTCCTTAGCACCAACTGGTTAGCATGCAACAGTCCTCCCTCATCTTTTTTTTTTACATTTACATTTTCCACTATAGTACAAGCCTTGACCTAGCATTAGGATTTGTTAGTAATGCCATTAAAAAGTCTAACATACACTCTAAACCTGGTGGCTGGAGGCACAATAAAATACATCAACAAGCAGGTTGAAGCACAGCCACAGATGCAAAGATATTCATTGTCTCTGGCGTGACACAACAGAGCTGATGTGAAGGTTGGACCTTTGTAGTAACTTCTGTAGCCCCAAGTTCTGTAACACCTCGCGAATGCATCCAACCTGCATGTGGTTCTTTTTGTCAGTTCAAGAGGAACTGGCTTTTGGGAGATAAGTCTCACCACCAGCACGTTGCTGTGAACGTTGCTGTGAATGCTTTACACTAGTCAAAAAGAAACAAATAATAAATGTGAAGGGAATCTAAAAGAAAAACCCCTCTTCATCCTTCCAACTGCTGAAAATTAAAAGGGAAAATCCACCATAAAACATTATTCACATAGTGTCAGCATCAGTTACTGCAGGAGAAAAACCTTTGTTACATGCTAGAAGGCACACCAATCTGTGCTTTCTTTACATGGTTGAAATAATTGTTACATTTTGTACACTACATACATAAAAAAAAGAGTTGGATGAAACAATCAGTATCACTCTCATGTCTGTGCGTATTGACGAGCCAGGACAGGGTTAGCTTAGGTTGGCATAAAGACTGGAAGCAGGGGCAAACAGCTAGCCTGGTAAGTCTGAGTAAAGTTAAAAAAATACACCTACTTACACTAAGCTAAACAAGCTGTATCTCATTTGAATCTCACTGAATCTGTAAACAAACAGAAGTTTAAAAGTTAATTAGCTTGAGCATTTTATTTTTACTTCGGAGAGAGCCAAGCTAGCCGTTCCCCCCCAGGTGTCCAGTCTTTATGCTATGCTAAGCTAAGCTAACAGACTCCTGGCTGTAGCACACAGACATGAGCTTGACATTGAGTGTCTCATCTAACCCTAGTGTATTTCCCAAAATGTCGATCTCTTCCATTAAGCCTTACCTACTCGCAATAATTTGGAGTTGCGCTCCACACACATTTGATGCAAATATGTTAACTCAATGCGCACTTGCTAGCCTTTTTGCATCTAATCCTCCGTAACATGACCTAAGAACAGCGATTGGCATCGTGATGGTAATGTCATAACATTTGGTTCTATATGACAACTGAGTATTCTTCATCTGCTGAGGAAGACCATGATATGTGGTTGAAAGCCCTCAAAAAACATAGTAAATTGACTTTTTGAGTGTAGTCTTTTTTTGGGGGTCAAATTACTGTTCCCAAGGTCATCCACATCAAATAGTCAACGCCTGTGGGCTTGAAAGGTAGTCTTTAAAAGTTGCTGCTTTCAGTCAGTTACAATGGATCCTAACAGAGACGAACTGAGCACATGATTGGACAGCGGACGAGAGGATTATGCTGCAAGTGTTGGGTTATCTCAAAGTTTTAGGGTGGATTTTCCCTGTAGGATAAAAAAAAACTAACTTGCACTCTTTCTGTAATGCTGTTTTTCATGGACATTTCATCATTAATGACAGCTGTGTGTGGCTCAACCCTGCTATAGAGGATACTATTTTTTCACACATTATTAAGTTTATTATCAAGAGCTCTAGCATTTAACTGATATTAAACAGCAAAAAAGAAAATATCAGGATAAGTGCACATTTGAAACAATAGTACAAATTTTTTCTCAGACAAATAATGACATCATTATATACAGTATGCGACCCACCCTTCTTTTTTCCATCATGTTTTTTTTTTGTTTTTTTCTTACAATACAAAGCAACTCCATACTGCTGATGCTCTATTGACAATATAGAGGTTACTTTCACTGTCACTGCAGAGAATGCTTCCTGGGGGGGAAATGCAACATGGCTGCAGTGGACAGCAAGTGAAAGCAAAGGTCCTAACAGATTAGTGAGAGAAAAACGGACACCAATAATACTTTTGAAAGAGAGAAATTAGCTTCTAAATAAAAAAACAAAAACAAAACCTGTTTCATGATTCATTACTCGTGTTACATAACCGTCCCCCAAAGTTGATGGTTGTCAGAAAAGTTTACTAATCGCCGGCTACTCCAGCTCAACTCGGGTCAAGGAGAAATGAGACAAAGTAACACGGATTCCAAAAACTAAACTCATGTATGTTTTTTTTAAACACGTGTCCAAACCTACGGAAAGAATCCAAAATCAGTAATAAAGATGTACATGCATCGCAAGACTAGAAAGGTACACTGATCTCTGGTAAAGAGAAGACCTGTCTCAACCTCTGAAACCTTATCAGTTCCTTTCATTACTTCAGTTACTTTGCGGGAAGGAGAGAGAGATGGGGAATAAGGTTACACAGGGTCACACATTTGCATCGCAAGATCACATTTTTAAAAAGGGGGTCTGTCTGGAGAAATAGCCGTCTTCGGCTTTGGAACCGAACCAAAGGAGCCAACTCAAGGTCATGAGCTGAAACTGGTGTACAAAAGTAACTGAATCCATTTCACAGGTCAGTTGAACCAAGCCATAATCTACAGGTTTATGTTTGTCGGCTGTACACGGATACACCACCTTCAGAGTTTAAAAAGGATCAGATGGTTAAAGCAGGCAGTTTCCTGGTTTGCCAAAATCACCCATACAGTCAACATCCGCCCTTTGAGTTGAAAGGAAGCTCATACATACTCATATACTACTACAGAGATGACCCAGGGTGAATCAATTATGTCACGACAGGAAGTAGCCATCTCTACACCATCTGGTCCATTATCAACATCTCATCATCCCTGATTTACATGTCCACGTTGTGATACTAGCCACAATTAAAGGCACACAAAATACGGTGGTTTCTCTGTGCATTTGCAGCTTTCTAGCTATGAGAGATGACTTGATGGCCAGCTGACTTCCGTGCTTTCAGTCTTTAGCGGAGCTAAGCTAATCGCCTTCTGGCTCTAGCTTCATATTTACCGTACAGACATGAGAAACGGATACAAAGCACATTTCCAAAAATATCAAAATGAACAATATCAAAGAGCACCACAAAGAGGGAAGCTAAATTTAAGGGCAAACTTTACACTTTTATTCCTGAACAAGTCCTAGGCTACAGGAGCGATTCAATTTGATGATTTTAACTTGATTCCACAACATTTGCACATGGCAACAGTATAACTGAAGATCACAGTCCAAATATTGTACTAGATATATTACAGTGAGGGGATACAGTATTACCATGTAATCAAGTATTTTCATGGAATGTGGAAAAGACTGCGAATGCACAGAGAAACCTCAAGAATTCTTTTTTTGTTTTTCTTTTGTTTTACAGTAACTTTCTCGCAATTTTTTTTATTCAAACTAATGCTATTATCAATCTTTACTCAATCATAAATCAAATAATTTCTACACTGGCCCTACTAAGTTACTGTACTCCGTTTGAATTTAGGATACAATTTGGGAAAGCTGAGGATGAACATGATCTTTAAAAGGCCTTCATAAATGTGTACTCTACTTTTGATTTCGGTGATGATCCCACTGAGGATATGTCCATGCAGGAAGATATATGAAGTCAGTGACTCTCTGCTGTCAACATAACAGCAGGATGGAGCATCAACACATTGTTTCGTCTTATGGTCCATTGAGGTCTGTGGGAGCTCTAACACGAGGCAGATAGGTTTAAAGACTGGACCAGTTCTGGGACAACTGTAGAAGTCATCTTACACCATTGTTCCACCCCCAAATGGATTCAAACAAATGCATCACTGAATCACCCATACACTAAACAACAAGTATGGAAAAAAACAGAAGAGAACAACACCTTGATCTATTCAGAGCAGTCAGTCAGGTGTTGTTTAGAATGGGCCAAATTCACAGAAATGGAGGAGCATAAATCCAAGGCAGGAAGATAAGACACTTTACGATTAATCCAGAGGGGATTTCACAAAGGAGGCTTAGATAACTTAAGTTGTACATGAAAATCTTGCTTCATTCATACCTGTGGTTTAGAGCAGTTTCACTAAGCTTTACTTTGACTTTATCTAAGTCAGGTGACATACACAGTCCTGCAATTTAGTAGGGTAAGTAGAGCAATGTGATAATATCGTGCATACAAAAAAAATTAACTGCACTGTTCATGGTAGTGGAAAAAGACCTGATATTGTGGTTCCATGAAGATTACAATTTGGTGGATTTAAAAGTAAATCTGTTAGGTTTAACTTTAGAGGTCAGACTCCCTTCTCTGCCCTGCAATTTACAAAATGCAGCCAACAGAAAATAACTAAATAAGATTAATACACAAAATGTTTCAGTAAGAGAGGCAGGCCCAGAATAAGTTGGAAAACCAGGAAGAATAAAACTTACACCAAATGTTTATTTTGTCAAGGTATAACTCAATGAAACGCTGTTTCTTCTACATTAATACTTCAGACAGGTTTTTCTAACACAAAAAGGTTAAGTACAAAGCTTTTCATCAATTCATTCAAATCAGGCGACAGGAGTTCTACATTCATGATGTTGCTGCCTTAAATCCTGCAACCCGATCAGGTATGTCTGAAAGCAAAAGTTGCTGTACTAATTCAACTGGCGTCCAAGAATGAGTTGTTAAATGTAAATAAGTGGAACTAGCCAACAGAAGCCAACAGCTTCTGGTCTAAGCCCTCTTTGTGAAACATCCCTCTGCAGAGGTTGAAAAAGCTCTGTGTGGTACAGAACGTGGATTCCTACTGAATACAGGTCTTTACCGGTGAGATGGACGAGTATTGGGAGAAAAGTACCTCCCTGTAAAAAATTTAAAAGAAAGTGCAGGCATGTTGCCATGAACGTATGAGAACGGGTTGGATTCTCTGTTCAACAAAGCTTTTATTCATGGCTGTAATAAAGACCGTAGTCATGAGTCACTGTTTATCTTCTGACTTTATGCCACTGTGAATAGGCAGGTTTCACCTGTGTTTATGGCTACTAAATTTGAAATCATTGTATCACTGCTACTTTTTTGAATATAGATTTTACAGTAGCTAATGCAAGTGTCGAGTTTATTGATTTCTGCAAGTGTCCATTCCACATACAACACAACACCTCTCTTAGTCCGTTTTCCCCCCTCTGGCACTCTTAGGGAAGCATCATCTCCACACACAGCTGTTCAAATCACACCAATCTTTTTCTGTTGACTTATTCTGAAATATGAACAGTATTTGTAACGATTGTGGATAGAGCTCAAAACTTGCTTTTAATGTGGATTCACAGTCATTGTTGGCCAAGTCAGGTGACCTGGTCACATGACAGGTAATTCATTTTAAATAGGACAGCAGTGCATGACATTTTACCCTGTACCCTCTTAGGAGTTGGAATATTTGCTTCTATAAAGGATTTTTAACAGTTTATTTGCATCAGAGTGCCTCAGATTTATGCTTCTTCATTGTAATAAGTTGCTGAATTCATACCTAATCTGACACTCGAAGGAATGTTACATTACCATGGCAACGGAAAAAACATGGTTGACCTGATGATGAAATGCAATTTTGTTGCCCATGCATACCTGCTTGAATTTCATCCTGAAAGTTTTGCTGATCCTGAAGGCAGGTTTGATTAGCTGTCATGGTCGAAGTCATGTCAAGTGTCGTCATGGTGATCAGGGTTCAAATAGCAAAAAAGAAAAAAAAAAAAGACCAAGTGCCTTCTGCAAACATCTCATCTAAAAGCTCTGGTTTCCCATATGAGTGACCCCTTCTGAAAAAGATATTGGAATTTCTACACTTTACTGGGCGGCTGTGGCTCAGGTGGTAGAGCGGGTCGTCCTGTAATCTCAGGGTTGGTGGTTCGATGGCAGCTATGTCGCTGTGTGTGTGTGTGAGCAAAATCTGTAAAAGCGCATCGGGAACCGTTAAGGTTGAAAAGCGCTACTGTATATAAGAGAAGTCCATTTACCATATAATATTTTTATATTACAAGATGCTGTGTTGCAGCTGACTCCCAAGGGTTGGAGTTTGGAGCTTAGGACAACCAAAAATAACTTCTTCACCCGTGGGAAACACTGAGGCCACCTACTAAAACCACATTACTGTAGAGATGCAGTAAACAGCTACCATAAAAATATGTTTGAAGTGTGCAGCAGGGGGATGGAAGGAACACATATTTCATCCTTCATCATTCCTTGTCAACTAATTATTCCATTGATTTGTTTGACTATGTTTTTTCTGATGTGAGAAATTCCAAACACGGTAGTGGCCAAAAATATAAATCAAGCATCCAATTTAGTTGATTTTAAAAAGAAAAACTAACAAAACAAACACGTAACCAATTGTTTGCATTTGATGGGGAGGGGAGCGTGTCCCTGTGTGAGAGGAGCTTTAGTCAAATCACTCCTCTCGTTTTTCCTTTTGTCCAAAAAGTGCTGTTTCTTTTATTTGTCACTCCAGAGAAGAGCAGGAGATACCAGAGTAGTTAAGAACAAACCAGACCAGTCCACTCAAAGACCTCAATTTGACAGACCAGCGGAGACAGGATCACCTCTGGTCCGTGACTTCACTACGGTAAACTCTTCCATGCTGATGAAATGTGTATTCATGGGTTTGACAAAGACAAAGAAAAAGCGAGAGAGACTCTACCATGATTTCTGACAAGTTGGCTGTGTGTGTGTGTGTGTGTGTGTGTGTGTGTGTGTGTGTGTGTGTGTGAGAGAGTGAGAGAAAGAGAGAGAGAGAGAGAAGTGAGAAGGTCCTCCAGTGGTGTATCTATGACACTCCGTTCACCAGCGGAGGAGCGTCCTGTTTGTCCTTCTTCATCCCTCGGTCTCTGATGGGTCTCTGATGGTGATGGCGAGACGGGGCCTCACCGCTGACACTGATGCCACCCTGGGATGAGGAAGGCCCTCCTCCTCCTCCTCCTCGCCCCCCTGAGGAGTGCTGCACGCTACGCTCGTTGTTACCGTCCACACAGATCTGTGGGAGAAAGGAAGTAAGCACAGTCTGGTTCCACACTTCATAGCTACAAGAAGAGGGGAAATCAGATCAAATGCATGATCACTGATGAATTGGGACATTAGATGGGATCTGTGCTCATATTTATCAAGCATCTCAGAATAACTCCTAGGACTCCAGCATAAAGTTAAGCTGTAACTAAATATTGTCCTTCCTCAGAGTAGGTCAGAGTTCTTTCTGAGGCTTCCTACTCTGACGTTCAGCAAGGAGAGCGACAACTCCAGAGTGTCTTACATCCCTGACAACAGGTTCTGTGGAGAAGGCAACAATGGTCTATGGTCTACTATGGTAATAGTTTTCGACATGTTTTTATCATTAATAGTTGGTATATTCTTGTTTTTTGGATCAAAACAGATATCTGTAGTAACAGAACTAAAGCTTAAAGCTAAAGCAGGTAATCAATGTGATCTGCCATCCCGCTACTACTGTAAGTAAACCTTCATGACGTATCATTGATTACAATGGTTCTGTCAAAACTGGTGGAAACACAGACTGGTTCGCTAGATAGCACCATGGTTCCAAGAATCCTGAAAGGAACCGGTTCAAGAACCAGGGGTAATTTGGTGGGAAGAGGGCATGCGAGTCCCAAAGCAGTTGTTTTGTTGACAGCGGTGAACTCTGATATGAAGAAAATAGCACGGTCGGCTTTTTACGAATTAGCTAGGTAACTAATTAAACCCAATACAAATGCAAAAAAATGATGCCAAAATAAAAAATATGATGCCAAAATAAAAAAAAACTAAATCTCAGATAATTTATCAATTTTCCATTTGCATAGTGAGCTCTTGGGCAACATTGGCAAGCCAGTTGCATGACCTGAACAATGAAAATACACGTGAAAATAAGTCATTTGACTTAGCTGTATAAAACAATCCAAGTTAGCCCTATCCAATCACATTGTTTTAATACTGCTATAAAAGTGAAGCATCTTGCATGTATTGTGCAGTGATCTTCCAGCACTGGGTTGCACCAGCGATGCATTTCAAGCTCAAATGTAGCCTAGTTTGAACAGAAGTTTTAACTTACAATGTTAGTAGCACGTAAACAGTTAAGTGTTGCCCCAGCTGAAATAGTACTAATGTACATACATCTTACATCTAGCACTTAATAGGCGAAATGTCCTCCGTAAAATAGCGGGTGCCATGGCGCATTATTTTGACAGGTGGGATGACTTGGGAGGATGAGTTGCAAATTATACCGACTGTTTTTGTTTTCAGGGTAGGCTATCATGTGTTTAACGTTATAACTTCATCTGCCCAATAACAAGGTACCGTTATAGTACCCTGTGCTGTAGTTGATGGTTTCACTGTCATTTAGCACTGGCTGTAGATTAAGGTGGTATAGTTATCACCTAATCACAATGCTTTGTCCTAGATTACACACCTTTTTGTTGTTGCGTGGTGATAACGTTAGCCGCTGTTAGCCTCTTCACCGTTGCGTAGCCAAGACAATTGGGCACGAAGTGAAAACGTCATTTTCTGATGCAATATTTAGTTGGTTAGTGTGGACTAAAGGTGAACCTTACATTTCCGCGGTGCAACCAAACATCGACACAGGTGTAGTATGAAACTAACTAGTTTCAACGTATCGTTAAGTCAGGGTCCACACTAAAAAGGGAACTCGCATATCCCTATTAAACTACACCCTGTTCACTTATGTGGGCTTACAGGTGCGAAAAGGTCTTCCCATAATGTCAACCACTCTTGTAAAATACACCACAGCAACATGAACATCTCGTTCTAAAAATAGGACCAAATATGTGTCAAGAGTTTTTGGCCAGTTCAGATTCAGGCCAGATTTGATGAGATAACTTCTCTGGCGCTATATAAATTAAACTGAATTTCCTTCTGATACACAGGTGTTTATACCATTTTCTTGGTCTACAAAAAGTCCATTTAAAAACAGCTCTGTGTGTTTTCTAGATATTGTTAGGATTTAAACACAACAGAGAATGTCATTTTAGGGGTGAAAGTGAGTGTGTGTGCGTTACCTGTAGAGTGTCTTCCTGCGCTCTCGTCTTGGGGTCTCTGATATGACGAGGTCTTGGCTCGCTCCACTGCATGTCTTCACCTAAACCAGGACAAACAAATCCTGAGTCCCAACTTATAGGCGTCATCCTCATACAAACATAAAACAAACCGGTTCTTAAAAAGGGGGTTGAGCCTGTGTGTCATAATTAGATTTAAGTAGGGGGAAATTCTTTTTCAATATAATTGAGGATTTACATTTGAAGAGAGTCTGCAGGGATCTCATTATTTGTTTCATTCCCATTCTTCAGGCTATAATTTGATGAAAAGCATCATAAACTGTTATTTATTTGAATTCAATAGACACACACACACACACACCTTTCTTGAAAGAAAAAAAAAACACAACTTCCATTTATATCTTCAAAATTAGCTTTATCTCCAGGTGAATGGCAGAAACATAATACAGTTATAGAAGAATAGTTATATAACTGATAGAAAAAAGGTTTATCAAGCTTTTCCATTGTAAATATTTGTCTCTTCGCTATAAATTCCCCCAAACATCTCATGATCACAAAAAGAGCAATGACAATCAATGATAATTACTACACACCTTTATACCCTCCCCCTCCTCTTCCTCTCCCTCCTCGTCCCCGCAGCCCACCGCCGCCGCCTGCTCTCTTCCTCCCATCGGTCCGTCTGGGCAGGGTCCCGCCTCCTGTCATCAGCTCCTCAGTGGGGGCCAGCGACCAATCGCTGAGCTCGTCTTTGTGGTCCGACTCCGTCTCTGAAGCGTTGGATGCCTCCGAGTTGGTGCCTGAGGGAACCGAGGACACAAGTCAAACCTCATTTACACTGTGGAAAGACTACGTGGAATTAAGCCGATTAAATATTTTGCTTTATATCAAAGTCATCATAGTTGGTTGTTGGTGTACTTTCCATTGAAATATCAGAAACCCAGACAGACACTCATTTTATGCTGAAATGTGGCCATGGTGTACAAAAAGTGCTTACAATTGATCAAATACGGCTGAAAATAACCTCAATCTAAGCTAGACAATCAGCTCTTTTGCTTAGTCATTGTGCCTTCACATCCAAACCAATGAGAGCACTTGTACTCAGAGCTAACTGTAAATAGCAAACTCTTGAAATGAGCACTTTATATTAACGCTTCAGATAATTTTGTTTACCTTTTATGTGAACAAGCACAGCATTTGAAAAAGAAGGAAAGAGTAGAATTGATTTAACCCTCTGAAGACAAACCTCCCGTGGGCGGCGGGAGGTTTAAATTGATTGAAAATAAAAACCATAATAGGTGGAGCATTCACTAATTTTTCATCTGAAAGCTCAAGCTCGTGGCTTTTGTCGCATGTTGATGACATCATTACACTGCATTACAAGCTGGTGCGGTATTAATTTAGGACACCGTTTCAATCATTTTTCTATTGCAGAGTTCAAAGGGTTTAACACGTTTGAATAAAATTCACTTGTTCATCAAGATGTAGTCATTTTATCTTACCTGAGGCGAAAGCTGCTCCTCCTCCTCTTCGACCTCTGCCGCCTCTTCCTCCCCCTCCTGCATAGGGCTTCCCTCCTCCGCCGCCTCCTCTCCCCATTCCCAGTCCCATACCGTTATCGAACACGTAGGTTTTGTCTTTGAGGTTCCGAGGCCCCGTCCCCCCTCCTCCGCCGCCTCCCCCTCCTCCTATCTGTCTCAGCTGCTCGTCAATCTGAAGACGTTCCAGACGGAGCTGATCCACCTCCTGTGGACATGCAGATTTAAAAAGAACATGAAAATTAGTATGTTTGCATGCACACTTGCATGTATCAGGGTAACATGTTTATGGACACTTTTCTGTAATACTACTGTACTACTACTACTACTACTTTCTTCTGGTGTTCCCAGTGTTTCTATATTTCAGTCACAATAGAGTGCTGCAGGGATGACTATTTTGTACACCAACCCAGAAGTTAGCATTGCCCTGGTAACCTCCACAAAAAGACAATGGGATTTTTCCATTTAATTTTGGATTATGGCAAAAAAAAAAGAAGCTCTTTGGCAAACAAAAGTATACGATATCACTTTTATGATTTTTGAAGCGTAAATGCAGTCGCCAGAAGGTACTCCCATACCAGTCCCTGCGCCCCTCCTCCCTGCAGTACCAGTCAGGACATATCAGCGGCCGCTAACTGACGCCAGCTCCATGACTAACTTGACAACGGGCAAAAATTAAACTTTGTTGTTGTTGGGTTTGTGCGATCTCTGAAAACTGGGTGTCTGTACACAGCCAAAGATTGTTTATGGAGGTCAAAGAAGCATCGCTCTGTAACACCACGGTTCAATCCCTTCTGTGTGGTTCCAGAGTGAGGAGTCTTCTCTAGTTCATCAGCTGATCACATATCAATTTCAGAACCCAGAATCTGCCAGTTAAAACTGTATTCATATCACATCAATAAATTATGTGGCTCAACATTTAGTTCTGAGTAAGGGCCTTTATATTACAGAATTTATATACAGTTAAGCTACCTGTCTCCAGGCAGTAGCTTCACATATTTCAGACAGAAGAGTGGTATCCATCTTCTCATTTATATCTCAGCAAGAAAGTGAATAAATGTATTCCTTTAACCTCAGAGTTATTCATATTCCTTCATTCATTATCCATACTGCTTATCCCGAAGGGTCGCGGGGGGGGGGGGCTGGAGCCAATCCCAGCTAACATAGGGCGAGAGGCAGGGAAACACCCTGGACTGGTAAGGTCATAATCACCAGTCAATCGCAGGGCAGACAAACAGACATCTAGGGACACAATCACACCACATTCATACACCGATGGGGACACAGGTGCCATGCTGGCCTCCACCGGGGCAACTCGGGGTTCAGTGTCTTGCCCAGGGACACTTTGACATGCGGACAGCGAGAGCTGGGATCGAACCACCAGGTTAATGGACGACCGCACCATCCTCTCAGCCACAGCTGCCCTCATATTCCTTTATGAAAATTGTATTTAAAATGCTTCATTATTATAATGCAGTATTTCTGCATAGTTCAGTGCGATTACTGGCGAAAGCTAAAAAGGTTGCAGTTTTTTCTTTTGCTTGCTCTAAACAAATATAGTGCCATGTTAAGTCTCGGACAAATGGGACTGGCTAAAATTAAGACCGCTGATACAGGATGTTACTGGTGATTATACGCACCTTAAGGTAGTTGAGGTGATAGTCCAGCAGCACTGTAGCATTGGAGATGCTCTCCTTGGTCCCGACAAATACAAATGGCACCATGCCCTGTGAGAGAGGTAAAGATTGAACTCTCTTGTCTTGCATCTGATCTGTTCTCAAATGATGTAGAATACCAGCAGTAGAAAAGATTCATTATTAAAATCAGACATGATTTAGGGGTATGAGAGTTGAGCCTGACTTCACTACATGGTTAAAAACAAAAAAGAAAAAGACGCCTTTAGCCGTTTGCCGTGTTGGTAAAGAGGCCGAGGTATTGGGCTTTTCTTTCCCACTGACCTCGTCTGTTGCTGCTGCAGCTGCTGAGGGCTTTTTGTCATTCTCGGGCTCAATACGAACCCGCACCACCCCAGACTTATCAACCACTTCCTGGATCAGTTTCCCGTTTTTGCCAATCACTTTCCCTATAAAAATGGCAAAAACATCATAATTCTGAAATAAATTCAAGTTACTGCATGAATAATCTCCGTGTCTCAGAGTGATTTTCTCACCTACTAAGTTCCGGGGAACTTTGATGATATCTTCAGAGAATTCCAGGAAACTCCTGGCAACGCGCACAGCGTCCTGGTCCTTAAACAAACAACAATAACCAACATACTCTGTCACTTCCTGAACTCACTGAAGTTTAACGTTAACATAAAAATATAAACAACAGGAAGCCTTCAAGCTTCCTTTTCCAGACCAGTATATATGGAAGGTGAACATCTCTACAGTCAGGTCTATACTAGTAACTTAGTCGAGTCATTCTACCTCTCCGTATATGTGAAAGGTGCACGTCTCCTCATCCAGGTCTATGTTAGTGACTCCGGGGACTTTACGGGCTTGCTGAATGTTGACCCCGTGAGTCCCGATGGCCAGACCCATTAGATCATCCCGGACCACAAACTGTTCATGAAACCGTGACGCCAGCTGTCTGGAACTCTGCAGAAACACAGTGAGCGAGACAAAAAGCAAAACATGAGCAATGTTTTTGCCAATTATGACCTTATTCTTTCAGTCAACATCAAATGTTTTACATCATAGGATTCAAGAGAACCTACCCTTTCTTCTGGTGCAGTGTAAAGTCACCATCATGCATTACTTTTGTGTGAGCACACCATACTTGACATGAAGGAAAAAAAGCGCCCAGTGAAGAAAAACTTGTGTTTTGTTGAATAACTCCACAGCACACCTGGGAATTTCTGTGATGGAAATATGCCATGGCACAATAAAACCAAATTTCCACTCAAATGAGCCAGCAAGCTTATTCTGTATCTCCGTATCACGTGGTCACACTCACCGTAGATCGGCCCTCAATGTTGTAAACCATTCAAATTGCCCTGGAAAGCTGAGAATCTCACGGTTTGGACACCAAAAAGCTGGTCTCTATCATAAACAGTTCCAAAGTAAATCTAAGTTTTTGTAGAACATGTCTACGCTTGGTTAGAAATAGGGTTGGGTATCGGTTGTATTTTAAGGATTCTGATTCCGATTCTGGTTATCGATTCCGGTTATCGATTCCGGTTCTTAAAGATTCTCGATTCCAATTCTTTGAGGGGCGGGGTCAAAACAGGTGGAGGTGCTGGCTGTTTTAGGACCCTAAGGTCGTTTATTGGTCAATCTTGATACACATTGTGACGTCGTGAGAGGCTGTGTCGTCACCGGAACGGTATGTCCCCGCCCAGTGGGTACGTCAGGGACTACAGGAAATCATGGCGGCGGGGCCAAGGACCACAACTCCCAGTGGCCCCGGGGTAGAATGAGGCCGGCTCCACACAGCTGGAACCGATCAGCTGATTGCTGTCATGAATGAACGAAGGTGCCCGGTTAAAAGAGCGGTCAGTAGAGAAAGGAAAGGAGAGGAGTTTTTGGAGAAAGACAAGACAAACAGACGATTGTTGATTGTGAGTGTGACTTTTTTGCTGACAGACACTCCTGTGTCTGTGTGCTGTAAATTGTCGGTGGCTGAAATACACCGTTCTTGAAATTGAAAGTATCGTTTTGTGTGATTCTTGGACGCACTCACACCGGCGGAAACGCCTACGCAAGGTCCACACCCCTCGCAACATATACACACGTGCAGAGAATAATGCTCAAACACACACACATACATTGAAATTTATCCTCAATAGGATCCAAAAAGCAGAATCTAAATAAAAATGTCTTAACGATTCCATTGGTATCGGAATCTTGGAACGGGTTATTGATGCCCAACCCTAGTTATAAAGGGTTAATAAAGCTAAAATGATCAAAAGTACACACATACATAATACAAGGTCACACATATATTTCAAGCTGCAGTTGTCCGTAAGCCTCAATGTGTGTGTGGTGTGTGTGCGTGTGTGTGAGAGAATATCTACCTCCAGTTGTCTGCTGGCCTCTTCGTTCCTCTGCATGAGGGACAGTTTGGTGCGAAGGCTCCTGAAGTGCATGTCACTCATCATATTAGCCCGCTTTGCTGTGACCTCATTCACAGACTGCGAGAAAGAAGAAAAAAAAAACCTAAGCTTAGCTTCATTCACACGAACAACCTGAATTATATATGATGTGTTGTTGATGGAGGTCATCTACAAACTGATGCAATATGTGTTTTAAGTCATACACAGGGTTCCCCTAAAGCACTGGATTATGTATATAAATTAAAACACTTGACAACTTGGTTTAACGAACCAAAATGAGCAGCTGCTTTTTCTCCGAGTTGTAGGTGACACTGAACGCTCCCACTGCTTTTTTAAAGTCTTTGTGTGCCGATTCCTTGGAGCACCTGTCAACACAGTTACACAAATAATTCATGTCATATTAATTCATGCCCCTAAATAATTCAGTTATCACTACTACTAATGAAGCATTATTGCATCTTTTCAGAGCCCAATACAAACGTGCATATGTAGCCCAATTACAGCCTCTTATTACAGGCTTATGAGAGTTTGATTTACAGGTTTTGCACAATAATAATAATAGTAACAACCTACAAGAATGTGACTCACAACTTCTTAAATTGCTGCTACATAGCCGAGCTCTGAAATAGTGGCACATACCACTGCTGTTCTACTGGCATTGTGGGACTTAGAAACACCCTGACACTATGTTGCTCTGCAGCTACAAACCAGCAGGTCCTGTTGATCCACATAGGCAACAGTCACCTAGGCTAATATCTTTGTTAAAAAGAAGCTTGCGGGCTGACCTTAGCTTAAAAACCAAAAAAATAAAACACCCATTTGCTGCTACTATGGCCCAGCAGCTGGGGCAGATGAGAAACTGGAATTTTCTCTTGAACGAATAATCAATTAATTCCTGCAGCTCTACAGAGCATTATTAGCTCTTGATGGGAAAGGGATTGTTGTGTGTACATGTGTCCCCTGTATTATAGATCCACGATCAAGCATTAATTTAAAGGCAGATAATTAAAATCACATATTTTTAATCGATCATATTACTCAAGTTCCTTGAGTTTTTTTTTCTTTGGACAAGCACATTTTCTAAGCGCAGAACCTGTTGGAATTCATCTAACCACGAGTTACGTACATGTGTGCGTGTATGTCTGGACATCAAACTTACATCTGCCGTAGATCATCAGGTACATCCAGTCTGATCTTGATGAAGGTGCTTTTGGTGGCTGGTTTATTCGGGTTGACCAGCCGTAGCCGCTCCAGCGTCACAATCTCATTTAATGTGGCGTCACATGCAGCGTACTCTATTACGTAAAACTAGAGACGCACAGACAGGATAATGTAAGGGGGATCCGATGTTGCACATTATGAAAAGAAAAATGTGCAACAAGCAGGGATGGAAACTATATGAGTAACACCTGTGTATTAATTAGTGCTGGGCAACGATTACAATTTTTCATCGCAATTAATCACATGACTTTCTGCGATCAATCGCATTGTTATGCACAAAATTCAATAATGAATTCAAAAGTAGTGTATTGCGCACTTTTATTTTGCTGTACATATTTTGATGTTTGCTCTGCAACATGAATAAAATGTTCCATGCACGTTTCAGCAAAACGTCTCTCCGGTTTTAATTGCCGTCAGAGCACGCGAGTGCAGCTCCCACTGTTCATCAATATAATGCACTGTATCTCCGAGGTAATTATGGTTACCCAGCGATGTCCAGTAGTCTCCAGTGCGAGCAACAGTTGGTGCACGTTGTAACACCCTCGCTTTTTGCAGCCCGCTCCTTTTCATACAACTCGTGTATTCTTCTTGTGGTTGGTGCATCTTGAGGGACCGACATCATTTGTTGCGATCCTAACAACGTTCCTCAGACCGACATCTTCCACGATACTATCGGCCTGCCGTTTGTAGCTATCCACTTCACTATGGCATTTGTTAGCTTGTCTTGCTTTTGTTTATCTATACTTCTCCCACACGCTGCATCCAACGTAGTCTGCCGAAGCCTCCCTCCACTGTTTGTTTGGGTGGGTGATTTTCTGGCATCAACGGTGTGTATTGCATTTAAGTGACACGTCAGACTCGAAGTACTCCTGTGATAAGAAAATTCAACTTTGAAGAGGTTAAAAATAACTTTTGTTCTATCAACTCCGCCGTCTGGAAGAGATTTAAAATAAAAACGTCCATGTAAGAGTTCGGTACCTTTCTATTTTTCTGTCCCCGCCAGTCTCATTGGTTGAGACGCATGATGACGCCCATCCCAAGCCAATACTGATCAACATCCCCCCCCCCCCCTCCTGTGACCCATGGGTTGTCTGTATATGTATTCAGAGCCAGTGAGCAACGGACTTTCATAATAATAATAATAATAAAAACTGTGTTAATGTGCGATAAAATTGTCGATGTTAATTAATTAATGCGTTAACTTGCCCAGCCCTAGTATTAATACATACAATATAAATAGCAGTTCTAATGACATAATTTAAAAAATCCTGGGAAGGACGTGGGTAAGAGATAAAAACAGAAAAATAACGTGATGGGGAAGAGACGTAAAGGCTTGAAAAGACAGTAGATGAGATAAAGAGTAAAACCAGGTCAGAGAAAAAAAATCAAAATTGGGATATAGAAGAAGAAAAAAAAACTGCTCCCAGCAGTAAGACATGGTTGACAGGTTAGCCTAAATTCTTCAGAAGTTGATAGCTGGATCCTGATAAGCGAAACCTTGAACAGGAAGTGATCTCACCTCCACCTATCCTCAAAATCAACACCAGCCTCCAGAGCAGTGACAGTATACTTCAAATACTGCTACACGTGGACCTTAATGGACATTCGATAGATTTCTGGGTATTCTGAAACATTGTGCTATATGTACCAATGAAAACTAACTGATGTGAACAGACTGATAGCTTGATGCCCAGCCCTACATCGTTCAATGATATAGTGACCCAGACTTAGAATGGCCGTGTCCTGAGACCCTACCTCTCCTTTCACCATGCGAACCTTGGCCAGCCACCATCCACATGGCTCCTTGTCATTGGCCCTGGAATATACCTGGCAACACACAAACACACAGTAAGCTTTCCACTCAACACCTTAACCTTACATGATTACAATAAAAAGACATCTCATTTCTTATTTGGTCCTTTTAAAAAGGCCAGTTCAGACCAAAGATTCACAACGAGATGAACCATTTTGAACGTTGCTGGGAAAAGTTGCAGTGTGAACTGGTTGCAGACCAGCACATTACAAGTAGCTTACAAGTTTCAACTCGTCTCGTCACAAACCTTTGGTCTGAAGTGGCTTTAAAAAGGAGAGTCGTAGCACTCAAGTACTTCTGGGGCATTGGTGAGTTGCCATATAAATGTATTACAAAAAAAAGAATGAACGATTTACGATTTATTTAGAGAGAAAACATTGCTCATTTACAGCATTTTTCTTTTCAATTCCTACTAGTAGATGCGTAGCTCCCCTCATGATGACGGGTCCATGTGTACTTAAACCTGTGGTGAACTACATGCTAAGCTCCTAACTCCATATGTCCAATTCCAGGTGTTTGTCTGTGAAAATGACTAGAAATGGGAAACCGTGAGCCTTAAGAGTCAGTCCCACCTCGACTTCATCGCTCTCATTTATGTCCTTGCAGGACCCTGTTGGAGGAGGAAAACGCACATCCTGGAATGGGATCTGACGCTCTGGCTGCCAACTGGGAAACATTTATAAAAGTAAATGTCAACATCATCATTGGCAAAAGGGAACATTTTAAAGTTATGTTATATTTTGCTGTGTATGTGCATTACTCACTTGTTTTCAAACGCTACAGTGACCGATCCTTCGTGAACATCCTTCACAAAGGCCTACAAGAATCACAGAGGGGAAATAACAAAAGTTAGATAATAGTCAGAAAAAAATATTTAGTCAATACAGCTTTACAGCATGTAAAAGGGTTAGAATACTGCCATCCGAGCACAAAGCTGTTGTCACAAGAGGATTTACTGTCAAATGTTGATGTGAAAACCAATCTGCTCCTTTTATGACCAATCTGGGTACCTTTTCGTAAACATTGGCATAAACTGTAAAGTATGAAGCTTATTCATGATGACATGAGGCCACTCTAGTCAGAGCCTTCCATAGTAAAGACTTATGTCCACAGATGAATGCAGCCATGTTATTTCATCTGTTTATTAAAGGCCACAGCAAAATGCATTTTGATGCCCGAGTTGTGACTGTCTCTTTCAGGTAACAACTAATAACAAAACTCATTCCTCACTCAAAGACCATAGAAAACAACCAATTCAGCCAAAACTAATGTAATCAGTTAGTAAGTAATAGTCTTCGACAATATCAGCAAACACTTAAACAACAAAACATTTACAGCTTCTGGGGTTAGCATCCTGAACCCAGGCATCAAAGTCCACTTTCTTACTAAATAACACTTTACAGCGCCAGTGTGGCAGGCTGAGTGAGAAACACATCTCTGTGTTAGGGTTTAACAATTAATCAAAATATTATCAGAATCGCAACATTGCCAAAGGACAATACCCAAATCAAAAGAGCTGCGATTGTTTGATAAAAGCAAAATGTTCCATTATAAATAAAAGCACTGTGGTGCAACAGAGATGCCGTGGCCAATAAATCATATACTCCAGAGGTAAGGAAACATGCTTGTCTGGTACATACCACAGCAAAAAAGATTAACCCCCCCCCCCCCCCCAAAAAAATCACATCATAATTTCTAGATTTTTTCAGTGAAAATTAAATGCAAAATGTACCATTCATTCCTACTAAAATCATGACTCAAATCAGAATGTGTGTCAAAATAATCGCACTCTCCCATATGTAAAATCTACATTGAATATGCTCTTGGCAGACTATAAGGCATATTAAATATAATGTAGACAACCACAAATAACATAATAGAGGTCAAGAGGGGACATGGGAAATTGATAATTATCTCACATTTTATTTTGATACAGTTTGTTATAAACATGTGCTATGACCCTTTTATATTCTTACTTTCTTAATTTATGCTGTTTTTTGTTATTATACTTTGCACACACACACGCACTTATTTCAAGGAAGCCTTCAATGTTTCAATGAACAAATGGACTCAATGCTTCTACAACTTTAAAAACTCTATAGTTGCCACGGTTCACACTTCTGCGTCGCAGCCCACGTTGGGAGATTTTGTGTCAGCAATTCAAATACTGTAGAATGAAGTGCAAACAGCCTGGCAGTCCGGTGTCATTAGCTCTCACAGCAGCAAACAGCAAAAGTTGAACAGCTTGCAAAGACCGTCTTTTAGTCTAAGCGATGAGGAAAAAAAATTTAACTAATGTCCTGAAAAGTGGCTAATTGCCTTTGAGTGTGATAATTTGACGAGAACACTTGCCAAATAATAAAAACAGCATTCAAACTGTACGCCAAAAATCACAGTTTGAATCTATAAAGTGATACCACCCAACTAAACGACAAGTGCATCCACTCTGCCGATGCTGCCACCTTTAACTTGTCTTAAAGCCAAGGACAATCCAAAAGAATAAACAGTTTCTTTCCAGACACAGGACGGATTTATACTTAATTCAATAATTTGCACTGAATGCAACATGAGAGTCCACAATAAACATGGCTACAGCACAGTGCAGGTTTGCTGCAGAAGCTACTACTTCTAGAAAGGCGCCAATACTTTCACTATTAAGCAATCACTATTCAATCTCACTAATTCTGCAACCAGACTATTATAACTACTGGTCTTTCTTTAACTAGTCTGCTATCAACTGTGGACCTTGAAGTAGACAGTCACAGGATGTGAACTGGTGCTACCTTATCGATTGTTACCAACTTTCAGCTAACCCTACATTCATTCCATGGCTATAGATACTGTTACTTTGCAGACAATCCCCAAACCTGAAAATACAAGGTTCTCACCCCACAGCAAAATGTATTTTTTTTTTACAATGAGTACATTTACTGTGGATAGCCTCAGTACTCCAGACAGTTGTCCACTTTTAATTATGCAACTTTTGAACGTAGCATTTTTACTCACTTGGGTTACTGATTCCCCGTTATGTAATTTCTTCCACAACTGACAAACACTGATCACAGGATCAACACCTGTACATCAATATCTGCCAACGCATCCATGAGCAGGACTCTCAGCCCCTTACTTCCAAAAGACATGCTTCCTAACCTAACAGCCTGTGGTAGAGTATGATCACAAAGCCAATGCATAACCCCCCCCCAAAAAATTCCTGTTCATTCTACTTGTTGACTCTTGTCTTCAGAATAAACCCCACAAAATCACAGCAGCCTTGATAAAACAAAAGCTACCTGCCCACTAGGAAAAAAAACAAAAAACAAAAGCAAAACAACAAACACCCACATTTGCTGTCGTTATACTGGATTTTACTTACTTTGAAAAACATGGATCATGACCGAATTGTGGCACTTGTGCCTCTGTAACCAACCCATGCCCATCACTTTACAATTAACATTAGGTTACAATCATGTCAACACAACCGCTGCTTTGGTTTAGCGACTTAAAAATAGCTTACATTAGCAATAACCAACATATTTAACTAGCGGCACTGAGGTTTCAATAGCAGCTTAGCGTTAGCTTTGTTTACAGATTCGCAGCCTTCACGTCCCAGTGTAGGCTTGACAGAAGCACCGAGGCCCGGAGATACGAGCGGATACCTCTTGGCTATCGAGATTCCGGCAGGACAATCCATGTCAGTTAACCCAACGTTTGTGCAAGGTGTGATAACGGGGATGACAAAAGCCCAACAAAAAGTCTCCAACGTACCTTATAAAAGGCCCCACTTGTTCCCCTCACTTCCACGACTAGTTCGTCCATGACGCAAGTTACTACAGCTCGCTAGCTAGCTAACTACCGTTAGCGATGTTAGTAGCTAGCTAGCTAGCTGGCTGGGCTAGCCTGACGCTAGCCAAGGCAGAGTTTGCTATCGTTGGCTTTCGGTAGCTAGCCAAAATGCCCTGCCAGGTGGATGCAAGAAGAGGCCACGGTAACTGTGTGTGACCGTAATGTTGTTTCCCGTTCTGCACCGTCTATGAATCTTGCGTTTGTGTCTTGCAGATTTGCAATTCCGGATGTGTGATACCAAAGACGAATTATGTAGCAGGCTATGTTAGCTCGCAGTAGCTAGTTATGTTAATGTTGTGTGATTAGTGGAGAAGCAGCTACTGCTGGTTGCTCGCCTCTCCATGTGACGTCACGTCTCCGCTTTCTTCCTCTGCTGAAACCGGAGGCTGGTTACACTCATCTGAGCCTGTTGCTGCTCTCCACAGGTAATACGTAGGAATGCCCATTCCACATAGCAGGACAGCGCATCTAAATAAAATGACTGTTGTCTATGAAGGTACAGTGAACCTCATCGCGTCTCCCAACAAACATCAAAACAGATAATATTATCCCAGCACTATGGCCATACACCCATAACGTTATGACAGCAGGGGGGGGGGGGGCACCATGACTGACCCAGCCCCATGTGCAACAAACTGCCATGCTCTGTGTGTTCTGACACCTTTCTATCAGAACCAGCAGTTGTTCAGCAGTTTGAGCTACAGAAGCTCTTCTGTTGGATCGGACCACGCGGGCCTTCGCTCCCCACGCGCATCAATGAGCCTTGGCCGCCGATGACCCTGCTGCGTGTTCAGCGGTTTTCTTTCCTTGGACCACTTTTGGTAGGTACTGACCCCTGCAGACCGGGAACACCCCACCAGAGCTGCAGGGTTGGAGATGCTCTGACCCAGTCGTCTAGCCATCACAGTTTGGACCTTGTCAAAGTCACTCACATTTCCATTTCCATTTTTCAACTTCGAGGACAGAATGTTCAGTTACTGCCTAATATAGCCCCCCTCCTACTGTCAAGTTCCATTGTAACCAGATAATCAGTGTTCTTCACTTCACCTGTCAGTGGGCATAAAGTTATGACTGACTGGTGTAGCTGCCTTATTCTTCACTGATTTTCTCCATATGTCACAAAATTTAAGGCAGGGTATTTTGATTTTCCTACTCAGATTTCCATAGCCTATATATTTATATTTTACACTTTCAACATTGTTTTTCCCACAAATCTTTGGTATTAAAATCACTGGTGGTCCATTTCCAGTCAGATCTCTAGCTCTTGATAGCAATTCAATTCAATTCAGTTTTATTTATATAGCGCCATATCATAACAGAGTTATCTCATAAATAGATAGCAGACTTGCCAAACCAAGTCATGCACTCAAGAAAAAGTTCAGCCTAAATGTATAAAATGCCTCAAAACCCTGAAATCTGAATGTCTAACCATGTTCTCTAAGATGTCGTGGCACATCTTAAGGATGTTTATAATGACGTCTGTAGATGAAGAATTGTGAAATATTTTGCTCATAAACAGCAAGGCATGCCATGTTCCGACTTATATGCATTTTGACGTTCTACTACTGGCAGACCTGGAGACTCAGTACCAAGAAGACGAATATTAATTAAATGACAGGCACGTCTTTTGTTTTACATCACCAATCTTCTCAAACTCTCAAAATTTGGCAGCACTCATATGCTACAGCCATTAATAGACACATGAGCTGCTTGATAATTTCATTTTCTAGCCACAGGCAGACTGTTGCAGACTGAGTGAGATATGGAGGCAGTGAAGGAGAAAGAAACTGAAAGTATTAGGGGTCACTGAAACATAGAGGCACTGACTGTGAGATATGAGCCAGGCAAGTACTTAAAGGGATAAACTATAGAAAGAGTGGGACAGAAATAGAATAAGAGGGCATTAGAAACAGGGTTACGCATGAAGGTTGACAGTAAGAGAATAGAAAAACAGAAATAAAGTCTGAAGTTCCTGTGTGTGGGATTGAAACAGGGTCTAACAGTAAATAGCTTCGTCAGGACACGAGTTAGTATATTGCCAAAACAGGCAAGTTACTAAAAACTTCATAATGTTAATGCATAGGGGGTATGGAGCCATAGGAGTGCCACAAAAAAAAGAATAAATCTGTAAAAGAATAAGACAATAAATGTGGAAATAAAAGAATTAATATATATAATGACAAATAAAATATAAATTATCTCTTTATCTTTCCTTATTTTCCCTCTTCTCTCCGGGTTCTTCTCATCATGCCTACTTTTATTTGAATTCTATAGAACCACCTTCCTGTTCTCCCTTCTTCCCTCCTTTTGCCACCTTTCTTTCAACTTCTGTTTAATTGTTGTCTTTATTTCCGTTTTACTAAAGGGTACGGTGATGTCAGTATGATTGTCTTGTGAGACGTTTTTTTCCATACTTCTCAGCTATTTCATTTCCTTTGATTCCTATATGTGCCGGTATCTATAAAAATGCCATATTTATTCCCATCATTTGAATTCTATATAGTGTTTGCTGTATTTCTATTACAACATCCAGTCTGCTGTCTGAATGGCTGCTTCACGCTTAATGACGAACTGGAGTCTGACCATTTTACCGCTCTCAAAGGTCTCACATCTTCAACTAATTGTAATGCTAATAAAATTGCCAGCATCTCCCCAGTATACACCGACAGCCCATCAGTGACTCCTTTATTAATTTTAATGTTGAACTCAGGAACTATGAACGCAACTCTAATTTTGTCAACCAGGTTCTTTGAAGCATCTGTATACATTTGAACATAGCTGTAGTAGTTATTCTCAATGTAGATGTTTATCACCTGCTGATGTAAAATAAACTTCTTATCTTTGTTCTTTTTACCAAGCAATATAAGATCTACCATAGGGTCAGGAAGTATCCAAGGATGTATTACTGAGAGTGGTACTTTAGGACTAATGTTTACTTCATTTATTTCTGCTCAACTGAATCCAAAACACTTCGTTTCCCTCCTTATCCCAACAGGGTTTTAGTGTCTCTTGTGTTGGATGACCTTCACTATGCCCTTTCAAATGAACCCAGCGATGTAGTGAAAGCTGTATTCTCCTTAATTCCAGTGGCAGTTCTCCCATTTCCACTTGCAATGCTGATGTTGGGTTTGTTCTAATGGCACCTGAACACAATCTCAAAGCCTGATATTGAATAGTGTCGAGCTTGTTGACCGTAATCTTTGCTGCAGATTCAAATGCTACACACCCATAATGATGTCATTAATCCTATATAAACTGTTCTGCCACCAATTCTCTCCCTACCAGACACCTCATTACATGCTTTCTTTCACTTGCCAGTTATTTTCCTAATATGTACAGCCTATGTAACTCTTTCATCAAACCACAATCCTAAAAATTTAAACAGTTTCACTCTCTCCAATTCTCGATCATACAATTTTAGTTTTACATTAGTATCAATTATTTTCCTTGTAAAGAACATTGCTTAGTCTACTGAAAATTTAAAACCCCACTTAAATGCTAAAAAGCTTGTGCCAAAGCAGGATTCATGTGTGCATGAATTGATTTCTCAGCCTGGGCATGAAGGCCCTCCCAAAGCCATTTGATGGACAGCTTGGCCCTATAAGGGAAATCAAAAGCAATGTGGGAAAATTAAAAGCAAAAGTGAAAGGAATAAGGGAAAAAAGAGATAATTTATATTTTATTTGTCATTATATATATTTATTCTTTTATTTATTTCTCTTTATATTTCCACACTTATTGTCGTAGTTCTTTTACAGATTTATTTTGTGTGGCACGCCTATGGCTCCATAAGGGGGCACATAATCTCAAAAGTAAGTTTAAGCATTCAGACAAAAAGGTTTCGTGCAGAATGATTGCACTGGTCTCCAGAGAATGAGGATCTGAGTCAAGTGAAGCTTCTTCAGCAGTTTTATCAGAAGTCCCTTTGTGAGATTGTAACAACCACAATGTTACATATGAAACAAAGAGTAGAAGACAATCTTATACAGTCCAAAACAATAACAAATTCACAGCCAAATAAACACTGTCATCTCAGATTTAACAATTAAAATGATGACAACATCATAAAATCAAGTAACACCACTCTTAAGGCTTTTGTTAAAGGAGCCTTGGTATTTTGACTTTTAATCTGAAATGTTTTGTTGCATTGACTAGGTAGAATGTACTGTACTCTGAGGATGAAGGCGCAATTCCCTGTCAGCAAGCCTTCCATCATCAAGAGTCATTGGGCAAGTGCTGCTGTTCTGCAGCTGATTGACGTTCAACTTCTGTGGTGTCACATTGAGCTCAATGGAGCGTAAACACAAATATGTCAATATTAATTCCATGTTAATTAGTTGAACTGTTATCCAATATAGCCAACAGATCGGACGTGACCCTTGACCTGCATCAGTCACACAGGGTGCTACAGGTGGTGTATTGGCACTAAACCCAATCCCTTTTCAAATTAGGCATTATAAAAACATTGGCGTTGGAACAAAAAATAAAAACTGGAAACTAAGAGGGAAAGTTGGAAATACATGTAAAAGCAGACAAATCCTTTAGCTTTAGCTCACATCTCTTTAGCTTAATGTATAATTGTGTCTTTTCATGTTGGGATTCATATTGATCATTTAAGCATCACATTTACAGAATGATTTATTCTAATTACATTTTTAATGATTTTTGTTAGTTTCTCCCTTTTTGCACTGTTGAGCTTACTGTGACATCATTGCGCTCCTCCTGTGGGGGGAGGGGGGGGGATTTCCCCACATACATTAGTATTACATTATTACAACCACAAGTGTTGAAATGATCTTGAAATCAATGACAAAATAGCTGCAGGATGACAATTCAATTGAAGGCTGAAAATAGCTAGCTAACAAGTTAGCCTACACTAGCACTATAATATGCATTACCTGAAGGTACTGTAAATATAACCAATGTTCTCTGAGTGAGGGAAACACTGCTGATGTGTTGTACCCTGTAGGGCTGCAACTAGCAATTATTTTCATTATTGGTTAATCTGCCGGTTACTTTCTCAATTAACTGATTAATCGTTTGGTGTATGTAATTAAAGTCAAATGTTGAAAAATGACGATCGCAATTTTACAAAGCCCAAGTTGGCATATCCAAATGTTGTCAGTTAGTCGATTATCAAAATAGTTGCAGATTAATTTTCTGTCAGTTTACTCATCGTTTCAGCTCTAGTACTCTTCACAACTCACCAAGAGATTATGCTCTGGTGTCACAAGGACCCCATTCCCCATTCTGATGTGTTTCTTCATTTTAAATACAGGTACTAATACTTCTCGCAGATAAGCAAAAATATCAGAATACATTTGAAAATATGAAGGCATCCCTTTAAGAGCAAAGATGGGATATTAAAGGAGACACAAATCAACTGCAAAGAAAACAATAAATTACAAGAAGTAGAACATAGTGTATGTACAGGGAAAAGGGAAGGCAAGCAAACATACTGTACATCTGTATTCCTAACTTTTAGAAATGGATAGAATACAAACTGGTTATGATTTCAAATATTTGAAAAAGAAAACTGAGAGAGAGCTTTATGTGATATGTTTCTCTTCTTATTACGCTAGCCCAGTCATCCGAAGTGTATTACAGCGGCTAAATTAGCCAGGTTATGCTAACCTAACAGAGCCATAGGTATTTGTTAACAGATAAAAAACTGTAGGGGTGTACCCATCCTCTCATGCATTATATATGATCCAGCCCCCCACAACCCTAAGCGGTTTAGAAAATGGATGAATGGATGTTAACCTAGTTTTTGTGTCTTCTTTTGCCCAGCTTTTGTTGAACCTATGGCTCTGGGTTGCATGTCACAGATTTGCCCGTACATGCAATGAGAAAGAATAGAGCTCCTCCTGGTATTTTAAAGTAATGTAATTTTATTCTCCTGCAACGGCTACTTGATCCTGCTGCTACTGATGAGGAGGAAAAGAGAATTTCTGAATTAAAGTCAACACAACTGGATACAGCTCCGGCAACAGCTCTATGGATTTCACCAGGTTTTGCACAGTGTTTAAATTGCTTGAAGGAAGGAGTTAATTAGCTCATCAGACTCCCAGCTGTTAGGGAACACCGCTTGGAAATGCTCACTGATTACATATAGCATCCAAATATATTAATAGCATTGCTCAAAAGTATGCTACAGTGTTAAAATAGCGTAGGATTGGTGAGTGTGCTGCCATATCAATCTGTCAGCATCACAGTCAGGTTATTCCTTATTCTGTCCAACACTGAGTTATGTACAGTGGTTCTTCCACCCACACTCCAGGTGGGAGCTATCTCAGCGTAATGCATACTGCATCTCTGTGTACAGTAAATAATGAATATGGCTTTCTACAGTGTTTCATGCAGCCTGTATCATCCATGGCTCCAATACTCCTGAGCTGTGTCTCAATTCGTGTTCTTCCATCTTTACCCTTGCTATTTTTAGTGCATAAGTGCATTCACACCAACAAATATGGCAAAAATGCAATGCAGTATGTGTACCTGAATGGTGTTCTCGTAACGGTCAAAAAGTTGAGTGTGGAACGCTGAAACACTTTCCACGCCATCTTGGCTACGTAGCAGAAGGGGAGGGACCACCAACCTATGAAAATGGCGTCCACGGTTGCGATTGTTAGGGCTAAAAGTAAAAGCACGTTCATTTTCATTCATTTTTAATAAAACTGAACTGAAGTCATGTGAGCAAACAAGCCAGCAGATATTTTGGCGGGTCAAATGTTGGCGATGACGCTCCGCAAGGTCGCAATACGCCATTAAAAAGAAGCAAGAGGTCAAATGTTGCAATCATCATTTCATAGCCGTGTTTGATTTGAGACAACACCACCGTGTCAAAATCCACGAACTACTCAAGTAAGTACATAGTGTACACAGTGTACTACTTGGATGTGTACTAACGGAAGTATCCGAATTGAGACACAGCACTGGACTCATTCCTTTCCACTCTGCCACAGGGTAAGCATGGAGTGGATATGTTTACATCAGGATTAGCCTCACCGTGACCGCCCTTCGTTGCAGGAGAGATCATTTCTCCTGCATAAGGGTAAGAGGATCTTACAGCCTCTAAGTCAATATGTGACATGCTGCCTGACAACCTATAAGTGGTCCATTTTCAGAAAACCTTGTTGTCAAGGTCTTCCTGCATAGGTCCTTTGGACTATGAAAGATGTGTTTCCTCATCTTTCCCACGTCGTTGCGATCTCACAGTGATTTTAAGTGAAATGTCCTACTTGTGAAGGATTGACCTTGATAAATATCAGGTACGTTAAAATTCTGAGATAAAAAGAGTCTCATTCATCCTCTCAAATAGTTGATATTACTACTCTCAGAGACTGTTGGAGTGTTTGGATGGTTGTATGAACCAAGATCATCTCGAGTAGTTAAAATACTTGAAACCTGACTGGTTTCTTCGAACCAAGACGGAGGCAGCTTTCTAAGGCAGTAGGTAAAGATTGCAAATATCAGACCTTGAATTAAGAGTTGTAACATGTTGCCTCAGGATGTTGCTGTTAATAATGGCTGTGACAAACACCAAACCAGTGCTGGTTTAGGAAATAACAGCCTTGCATCAAGACTGTTTGTCTGACCTCCAAAGTGACTCATATGTTAAAATGTGGTGTGTTTATCTGTGCACTGGGCAGTAAACGTACTCAGTTTCTGTGTATGTTTGAATAAATGGAAAAATTTCTACAATATTCTGTAGTCTAAAAGGCAACATCGTCTTTCAGAATTGTAAATAAAATCCCCAATCCATTTGTCCTCTTTTCTCTCCATCTTCACCACCACCTCTCCTCCCTATCCTCATCCTCAAAAACAAGCATATTGCTGATGTGTCAGTCCCTCGCATGAGCGTTACCACTTTTTCCTGAAACACATTGCTTAGTGTCAGCCTCAACTCTTCATCCTCCTCCTAAACCAGAAAAGTTGCACTTAATTTGAAAGGCTCTTGTTTTAGCCTCACTATCCCATCATCCCTCTCCTTCTCTTCCTTGACATGTACAGTTACTCTCCTCCCTTCCCCTCCATTACGCCACCCACTGCTTTTGCTCAACAAGGACAATTACTCTTTGTTTGAGTCTCTTGTGTGAGTCGGACTCTCCCATCCTCTCTCTCCACGTCTCTGTAGAGCAGGGATTTCTGGGCCTTCAGGCGGCAGGCCAGCGACATGAAGATGGAGTCGACGTTCTGACTCTCCCTCGGGTCCTTGGCCGACGTCTCAAACAGCAGCATGTTGTGGGCGTCAGCGAACTTCAACGCCATGTTGGAGGGCACCTGGTAAAAGCATACATGTTTGGTTTTAAACCCTAATTCCATCAGGAAGGTAAATAAAGAATTGTATTGTGTAGTGATCCTTGCTTGAGTACACTCAACCTGTATTTGTTCCACAAGGTCACACTTGTTTCCCACCAGGACTCGAGGTACTGATGCTGAGACCCGATGGCCATTACACTCCTGGAACACAACAGAATGTAGCTTTATAAACTATGGTCATGTTCGCTTTATATATACGTGACCATGGAATGGAAATAACCTTACTACCAGCCTTTTAATTGTAATTTCAAGGAATTTAGGACATCTACAATATGTCCCACTTGCCAAAATGGCTGCATAGCCACCATTCCCAACAGCTCAGAATAAATAAAATCCAATACTAACAGTAATAGAATTGATTCAGCCATTTTAAAAGAAGCTATGAAGCCTGTACAGTGTGTTTCTATCTGCAGTTATTAACAAAAAATTAAATATATGGCATGATTAAAAAAAAGACTGACGACAGGCCTAGCACCGGGGGAAACCATCTTGGAATATAGCATGAAGGTCTCAAAGTCGTGAGACTGCCATTCTTTCCATTCTCATTCCCAGTGGCCCACAGCAAACTACAGGAAGCCATACTAAGCCACATATGCATTCAATGAAAAGCAGCTGTTAATTAGTGTTATTAAGTACGCCTGTGCTATTCTTGTTATGACACATCAAAATCTTTGTCATGAAAAGGTTTTCTAACTGCTGCAGCTGCAATTACAACCACTACTGTTATCACTACTATCTTTGATACCACTACTATTACTACCTCTACCTAATTGCTACGAGTACTAGTATGACTACCAAGTACTACCAACACAACTAGTGGTCATTACTTTCAGGGCTGTTTCATGCTATATGTAGACTATGCAGTTGCATAATTGCTATTTTCTTTTAAATTACCGGTCTCTTTCGGGAGAGACACACAATAAGGGCCTCCAAAGATTTTGCATAGGGCCCCCAAAAAGCTAGAAACGGTACTGATTACTACTGCTGATGCAACTTTTAGTATCAAAATATTGACTACTGTATTTATTATTACAAGGAATAGCAACGCTTCAGTGCCAGTAGAGATAACGTTAGAAAGAGTGGAAGTTGTAGTAGTAGCAGCAGTATTGTAGTACACATTGGACATTTTTTTTCCGCACAAGCACAACTACACAAAGCACTTTGAATAATGCATTTTCTAAGTGATGAGTTAGGGTTTTGTTGACTTGCTCACAGCAGTGGTTAGAATTGCAGCAGCATTAGCATTCAGAGATGCAAACCACGCTTCGTGATGGAAACATCACAGTGTCAACACAAGGCTAATAAATAGTCTTGGGGAAGAATCAGTGGGAACACTGGAAACTGGAGGGATGCTCATGGTGCCAGAAAAGAACATTAAGTAGTGCCTGTGAGACAAGACATGGGTTGTGCTACGAGGCTGAAAGTGTGCTGGTCCAACACTCCTACACTGACAAAGACTGATTTGTTGTTTTGCAATGCTTTGTGCCAGTTACCAACCTCTATCCATGTCTGTAGGTTGCGGAAGGAAGCCATCTTGGTGACGTCATACACAAAGACCACTGCGTGGACATTGCGGTAGTAGTGTTCCACCATAGATTTACGAAAGCGCTCTTGGCCTGCTGTGTCCCACACCTGCACCTGTGGAGATATGCAAGATAGGTCTATGTTTTGATAGGAATGAGGAAGGATGATTATGTATATACATGTTCCTGGGCTGTATTTTAAGGTTTGTGTTTTTTTAAAAAACCATCAGGCAGTGCTAGATTTGATTGTGAGAGAAGTCCAAGCTTACCTCTCATTTTCTCTTTTGATCTCAGTAAACAAGAAGACAACTGCAAATATCAAGAGTTGTCTGTCCCTATAAGGGCTTACAAGAACCAGTACATGGCACTGTACCATGTCAACAGGAACGATTTCTAAGCTATTCCTGGCTGCAGGGTCTCAGGAGAGCACTGCTCTATAGCATGTTGGACGTTTCTGCTTAATCATTAACAAGGCAGGACTTCCCTGTGCTGTATACAGCGTTTAGTATATGCCAAAATCAAATGTAGTGGCACAGGCACAACTGCCGGTTAAAAACCAAACCAAAACACCACATTTGTCCAGATAAAGAGGAAGGGAGCTTTATTCCCCCCCGTCTGCACACGAGAAGTACTGATATTGATTTCATCTAAAAATAAAATTCAGTTGTGTCAGAATGCAGACAAATGAGTACAAATCATTTATGGCTCATGCTAGCTCACAGATATACCCCACTCATATTGTGCTCAAACTGTCAGCTTGCTGAATGTGTCCGTGGCTTGTGTAATCAGTAGTACTTTGTATATCAACATGGACATCTCCCAAGTCCCAGCCTCTAGTGAAAAAGGACCAGTGAATGATCCGCTATTACCATTTGAAAGGACAAGCCCAGCTATTTAGCATCAGACGCTGAATGCTGCATTTAATGCCGCTCATAACATCAAAGCTTCAAGGTCTTTGTTGGACACTGCGTGCCCATAATAGCAAGCACAGCAAGCTGAGACAATTGATAATGCACAAAACAGATCTCACAAAAATGATGATAAGGCTTTCTATATATACCTCTCATCAGTGTCTTTTTAATCCAATGTCTCATTTTGTTACAGATCTATATTCTGTCATTTATAGTATATATAGTACATATATTTTGTGCTTAAATGCTTAGAAATACGTGGCATATTAAGACAAATTAAGTCAAACTGAGACAAAATCATTGTTAAATCTCTGCATACGGACAGAATTCTGCCTGTCAGCAGCTATGAAACACTCACATTTTGTAAGCTATCTTGGCCATATGTCACACAATTATTCACAATTATTTTGACACTTTACTATCAGTGCTCTGCTCTGCTATTTTTAGTCCTCCGCAGCTTATAACATTTATTTTTTGCCAATCTGTGTGCTGCTTTTATTCACCTGCCAGACGTGCAGAGAGGAAAAGAGTCGCCCAGCCAGATCTATGTACAGTTAGTCTTAGTATCAAGTGAATTTTTATTAGATGCTAATCCACTTATATGTAAACTGTGAGTGGAATTTTTTTACTTGTGCTGCCATGGAGTTTGTCCATAACCTTTATTGAATACTGCACCAGTGAAGTTGTCTGTTTTTAACTCCAACAATGAGGGAGTCCATTGTAGAGGCAATGAAATCACCTACTGGGTGACACACAAATGCGCAGGATTGTAGCTTCCTGTCTCAGCTCTGACGATAAGGGATCCTGGAGCCCGCTGGATCTAAAACACCTACCTGCACGTTAACCTTCAGTTGAACTTCACTTGAACAGAATATCCAACACACCGACAACTTAGTTACATCTTTAGACTGCCAAAGCGGGGTTTCAACTGTTAAATCTGTCCTGAGCGATGCCAAAGGCAAACCTCTAGGGTCATTACTAGTAAAAGGGCATATTTCCTTGGGAGAATAAATGTGACAATTTCATGGCAAACTGTTGATTAGATGCTTAATAATAATTCTTCTGTGCAAGCGGAAATTGTGTCTTGGTGGTGGCACAGCATGAAAGGTCAGGAGGTCACCAAAACATTAGCAATCATCCTCTGGTGTCCATAAATATCCACACCAAATTGAGTGACCAGCAGTCATCAAGATATTTTGCTAGCGATCAATAGTGCCGTCCTTTCCTCCATCGCACTTTTAGCGGACAGTCAGAAATACTAATTCCCAAGGATAGAAAAAAAAAACATTTTTGAGAATTAAAGAAGAAGAAGACAATGCCCATGCTTACAGCAGCTGAACAGGCATAGTAAAATCTTTACTTATTCCCCCATCTTGAAGCCGGTTTACACCATCAGAAGTACAAGTACAAGTACTACCGGCTTTGGGTTATTATTGCCATTAAGGTTATGATAATACTGATATATAATTGATATTATTCAATGATTGCTATTATTTTTATTCTATTTCAATGGTTTGGTAATAGTTAAAGTAGTAACGCTAGTCACATTTACATATGAAAAGCGTGACATTTACACTTTGTCGCCATGCTGATCGTACTGTACGTGTATGGCATGCGTTTTGAAGAGAACTTCAATGACTCAGACACGCCGTCCTAACAGGTGTAGTGTTGAGTGTCTGTGTGAGCGTGTGTGTGAGTCAGCGTTAGGGGGCACCTGGAGGTTGCAGACGGGCTGTTCTGCTGAGACAGAGAGGGGGGGAAGGGAGCCTACACATGCATGTGTATGTGTGACATGGAGGTTGCACACTTGCTGGCCAAGTGAGGAGGGGGATGGGGTGCACACCACACCACATAATGTTATCTCACTGATCATCCAAATGAATGAATAACATATGAACACTAAACTCTTGACCAATATTATTGGTCATGATACTTCAACTAGTCTGTTATTATTATACTGTTAGTCTTCAATTGATTTAGCTACATCTGCCATTATGCATTG
>JAVQJF010022909.1:0-20223 GCA_036023855.1 Gadopsis marmoratus | reverse complement strand
CTTTCAAGGTATCCCAAGGTATCCTTTCAAGGTATCCCAAGGTATCATTTCAAGCACTTTCAAGGTATCATTTCAAGCACTTTCAAGGTATCCTTTCAAGGTATCTTTTCAAGCACTTTGAAGGTATCTCAAGGTATAATTTCAAGCACTTTCAAGGTATCTCAAGGTATCCCAAGGTATCCTTTCAAGCACTTTCAAGGTATCATTTCAAGCACTTTCAAGGTATCCCAAGGTATCATTTCAAGCACTTTCAAGGTATCCCAAGGTATCCTTTCGAGCACTTTCAAGGTATCCTTTCAAGCACTTTCAAGTATCCCAAGGTATCATTTCAAGCACGTTCAAGGTATCCTTGCAAGGTATCCTAAGGTATCATTTCAACCAAGGACACCTTGGGATACCTTGAAAGTGCTTGAAAGGATACCTTGGGATACCTTGCAAACCTGGGATACCTTGATAGGATACCTTGAAAGTGCTTGAAATGATACCCTTGGATACCTTGAAAGTGCTTGAAAGAATACCTTGGGATACCTTGCAAACCTGGGATACCTTGATAAGATACCTTGAAAGTGCTTGAAAGGATACCTTGGGATACCTTGAAAGTATTTGAAAGGATACCTTGGGATACATTGAAAGGATACCTTGAAAGTACTTGAATTGATACCTTGGGATACCTTGAAATGATACCTTGAAAACATACCTTGGGATACCTTGAAAGTACTTGAAAAAGTATTTATATATATACGCTCTACTAAACACATACATGCTCCGATGAACATTTAAAAAAAATGTACATACACGATCTGATGAACACATACATACATACATTCATACATACATGCTCTGATAAACATTTAAAAAGGATTTTTATATATACGATCCAATGAACACATACATGTATATCATTTTTTTAGATGTTCATCAGAGCATGTGTGTGTGTAGTATGTATGTACAGTATGTGTTCATCAGAGCATATATATTATTTTATTTATTTGTCAGAGCAGCTGTGAAGAGATTCCACTCGAGACATGGCAGACGATGCAAGTGCAGTCCTCAACATGTCTTTTTACTTTGATAATGTTCCTCTCATGGTCTCCATGTTGTGCATTGTACTGACCCAAAGCTCCACTCTCTCACATCCAGCAATGATTAATTGGTTTTCCCACTGTGCTTGTGTTTGTGACGCCGGCCTGAGCGGCCTTGTCCTGCGGCAGGTTTCATCGACAGGCGCAGAACAATAATGGCAGGTGGCCAAAGCTGCTTCATTCGTGGCGCTCCGGACCACAACAAAATAATCCAGGTCACCGACTCCCAACCTGAACACCCTCCCCAACCTCCGCCTGAGAGGAATGTGAAAGGCTGGCAAATGATCTGAAGACAGAGATTGAATGAGCAAACACATTTTTACACTAGCTGACTGCAATGCATGCCTCCTCCCGGTGGCGGTGTTGGGCTTCAGCAACACATTCATGTTGGAAGAATGGACTATTTTGGCTGCACGATGGTCCAGTTCTTAACCCTGTGACCTGTGTTTTTTAGTGTTCAGAGCGCTGGTTGGCCGACGATTTTGGGGTCTAGATACCCAGTACGTGGTATCTAGACCCCAAAATCAGTCCAGTCAGTCTTGGTTTCATGGTGAGATTTTGATGAGACGGCCTGGTTATGCATTTGGAGATGCAGTCAGTTGCTCACAGTGCAGTCTGCTGCTGAATAGTTTCTGACCTCCAGTTGCCACACATGTTTTCATACGTAGCATTGCATCATGATAAAGTGTGACTTTTGTTTTGGCTTCCGACTCTTTGAAATAGAACGACGTCTTCTTGTGGCCCAGGTCAACCCATAGAACCACCAAAGGTCTGAAGAAATGGCAATATAATTAATCTGTCAGCTGCATTAACTTTATTTGGCCACTTGGTGGAGCCAAATATGTTTTCGTCTTAGTTTCTGCCAAAAACTTGAAGTCCAACATCAGCAGAAAACAAGATCACACCACCGCTGTCTGCCCACTGACTGACTGAAGATTGATTGTGAAGTTTATTTGTTTTGTCTTTCACAACATCTCATCATGTTTAAGTTCTGTAAAAGGTTTTAATATTTTTAGATTTTCTTTGTTCTATAAGTTGTGCACTTTCGATAAGTCTGTTTCACTTGCTGGCTTTGTTTTACAGTGTTTCTGATTCAAACTGATATATGCCTGCGTGTCACGTCATTTTAACATTTGGTTTGATTTCTGGTGATAAAAGGTGACGGCTGAACCGGTTTTGGGTGTCGGTGTTTGGTAATAAGATCCAGCTTTTGAATGCACCTCACCAGCGTCCTGTTATATTTGCGTTTCCTTTTCGTGCAGTCAGTTCCTGGCTTGTCCCTCTGTGATGCTTCACACCAAAAGAGTGCGGTTGTCCAATAACCCCAGGGTTGGTGGTTCGATCCCAGCTCCTGCTGTCCACATGACGAAGTGTCCCTGGGCAAGACACTGAACCCCAAGTTGCCCCCGGTGGAGGCCAGCATGGCAACTGTGTCCCCGTCGGTGTGTGAATGGGTGAATTAGACTACTGTTCAAACTTAGATTACTGTTACAGCGCTTTGGGAATCGGTTGAAAAGCGCTATATAAGAAAGAGTCCATTTACCATTTATCCAGTGTGAGATCTCACTGAACAATCCAAGGTCACCATATCATCAGTGTGCTGCTCACACACTGTCACATTCAGACACACCAACACACACTTTCATAATGAGGCTAGCAGGGTGGGAGCAGCAATGATTTGTTTCAGTGTTGATTTCTCATTATCCTTGCTGACCTTCAAGGTGTGAGTCAGACGAGACACTGTGTGTGTGCGGACATATTATATTTGTCTGGATAATTTAAGTTCACACGGCTGTGAATGAGGAAATGGGTGTGTATGTGGGGACATGTGTGCAGGATATTAGGTTGTGGCAGGTGACAGTCAGCAGTGTTTCCTTCCAGGAGTCACTGAACAAAGAGAAACTCCAACCCCTTGCTGATACGGATGGCATTGTTTTCTTGCAGAATTCCACCGCATTTCATCAATTTGCACTTGTAGTAAGCTGCATTACCATGACATAATGTCTGAAAATGAAGTCTTGCTGGATTACACAACTCGTGCAATTTTCAAAGGTCTGCCAAATGATTTTCATGTTATATGAAAAGTAAGAGCAACCAATGAAGGCCTGAGAAACACATTTAAAGGATAAACCAGCTGATATTTTATAGTTTCGTTATTGTCAACAAACCCCA
Organism: Gadopsis marmoratus; assembly: GCA_036023855.1. NCBI lineage: Eukaryota > Metazoa > Chordata > Actinopteri > Centrarchiformes > Percichthyidae > Gadopsis > Gadopsis marmoratus. Next base: position 16,969 of record JAVQJF010022909.1, on the reverse strand, counting down.
TGAAAAGAACAAAATCAGCTCTCCGTTAGCATCTCAATGCTTTCCAAGTCACCCAGCCTTTCCTACAGAAAACACAGGTCTTTAAGAACGAGCCACAAATATGTACTTTAATTTTAAAAAAGATTAAGCAAGTTCCTAAAACAGCTGGACACTGTAGTTTTTAGTCCTAAAACAGAAGTAGATAATGCAGCTGATGTGGATTATTTTCAGATTTCTGATTTGAAGTATTTACAGCACCGCGACACAGTATGTAAGATTGACTCAGAATTAAACTACAGCGCTTGTGTTCATGGTACCAGGGTGACGTTGGATGCTTGTCAGAAGGATCATCTTGTCTATTCAAATTCATTGTTGCTTGGTTTTCTTCGGATTTGTTTAGCAGGTACGGGCGTGGTTAAGATGTGACGACAGCGAGATGCGGCTGTTCATTCGTAGCTCCTAAAGAGGTGGTTAGCGTAGAATCTACGCCGTAGATGCTATAGCATCAGTTATATATTAGGACTGCAGAGTCTTTCTTCATTGAAAGAAGAGCAAAGAATGTCTTTTTTCAAGTATGTTTTGAAAGTGCTGCCCTTTTCCAAACAGGGACTACTTCTCAGATGGTTTTGTATAACAGCGTCAGGTTATGCATTTGTTGACAATAAGAACAAATTTAAATATCACCAGACTCATCCTGTAAAAAGTGTGGAAAAAGGGAGGTAACTCACAGGCAAGGTCATATTTAATGGTTTGTAACTACTGCTGGAAATTAACTGTATCAGTTGGAAGTTTTCATATCTGGTACGCGACACTGCATCGGTTTCTTGTGAACATTTGCATATTTAAACATCAAGTACAACAACCTTTCCGTGCACGAGACATAAAAACAAGTTGAAAATTGTTCTTACTAGTTTACCTAAAAATGTTAAAACAATAAGTCTAAATACCATAACCCCTGTGCACATACAGGTAGTCTAGAAGAACAAGTACAGATAAGGACCCGGGCTGAAAACATCACACGGTGTATGAAGTCGAGCCCACACAGGGACCTCGTCTAACATGTAGATTTGCCATGGCGCATTAAGGCTTTTTTTTGCTTTTTCCTTCACCCTCCGGCCCTCTCTGAGCCTTTGTAGTTTTGTTCAATAGCTCTTCAGACTCTAATTTCACACCCTGACCTTGTACCCTCGTCTTAACTCGACACATTTCCTCTCCCTGTGGTAAGATTGAAACCTCAGCTTCAGTAAAAGTGACTGTCAGAACGTTCCCCGAGGCAACCCGCATGCTCTGTTGACAGTCTTCCTCGCCATTTGTGCATGTGCGTCTAACTCTGTGTATTGATACATGTAAATGGTTGTGTTCAGAATGTATGCATGGGAGAGTAAGAGAGAGGCGCAGGTGATTAAAGCAACATTCTACTGGCATTACTGTAGGTGCTGTGCCAGTCTTGACCTTTATCTGTACTTATATTTTACATATGATATTTCCAGAGAAAATGTCACTCTTCTGCTGGCTGTCAAAGTTCAGACTTTTCTTTCTGTGTTGCAATAGCTACAATACCCAGTACTCAAAAGTCAATAGTGAAGGTTACGATTTGAAGACTGACCCCTCACATGATTTTGCCTACCTACACGTCCCCAATGAGTACAATACTGTATATCTACATTTTACAATGTTTCTGTTACAGAGCATGCAGTTCTGCAATAAGGCATGAATCTAATACATGTAACCAACAACCACAGTTTTATCCCTAAGCTCCTTGTTAGTAGTGCCAACATTTTCTTTTTAACTAATGAACCTTTTATTGATATTTGTTTCTATAAAATACTTTTTTTAATTGCATTGCCAAAGGATGGCTGTTGGGTAAACACTCTCATATTTCAAAAACTGTAAACACAATACTCTCTTCCATAACTGTCGAGCTCAAAGCAGGTAGCCTACTTGGACATTAGAAAACAGCAATACTTTGCCTTTGCGTCTTGACATTCAGCGCCTATTGTGTTGCTCAGTGTGCAGGGCATGAACACTTAATGTGTGTTCAAGGTTATCAAAAAGGCCACGATGTTAAATTGCATAGTGAAACACCTTTCACTTACCTTTTTAAGGTTGACATTTTTAACCCGATATTTAAAGGGAATTGCCATTACCACTCCATTATTAAGCGTGGCATTCAGCCTTCTCATTAGCCTTTTCTCTGCGCCTCTTTCTTGGGAGGAGGATTTCATTTTCTGTAAGATGTTTACCAGAAACACTGGTCAGTAGAAGCACTATTTTAATACAAAATGTTTGGTTTGGTTAAGTTAGGGATAAAGCACGAGATGTCCTGATACAGGAAAGTAACAGATAAAGCAGAGGTTTCCCCGTATTCTAGTATTTCATTTGACTTCAGCATAAGTGCAGATCTTACCCTGTCATTTCTTGAAAAATTTCCTGTAGACATTATTTCTGTAATATGCAAATCGGTGTCAGAAAATATTATATATTATATACTGTCAACACTAATTTGTCCTGAAAAAGAGATACAGTAACATACGCAGACACCGAAAACACAAGATCATTGCAGACGTGCACAGATGACATACACATCCATACAGACAGTAACACGTGCTGGTCAATATGAAATTACATTTCAATTTTCCTTTTTTTGGCCCCTTTTTGCATACTGATTAACTCCCTTTTTGTAGAATGAAGATGCAAAAAGGGAAATAGAAAAGTGAGAGGAAAAAGCTCATCCTGCTGGTGTGAGTGAAAGAGGAGGCGGCGCCTCTCATACAAATGAGAGCTAAAATAAAATGAAGATTTCTGTACTAGTATGAAGAAAATTACAGGAAGCTCAAGAAAATTCTCAAAATAAATGGATTTGCTGGGGAAACAAATGAGATTATCCCGCCCAACTGTCACATTCTTTCATTGGATTCAAACAGAATAATATTTTACACCTCAGCTCTTCATTAATGGCACGTGGATGGATATTTTCCAGTGTGCCTGTGCCTGAGTGCAGTTATAAATATAGAGATTGGGGAAAGTGTTTGACTGAGTGTGAAAATGGATTGCATCATGAAGTTAGTGTAGTGTTGCAGCAGACGACATCTGAAGTGTGGCGACAAGAATGACTGTATACTCTTAAGCGCGCTGTTTCTCTCTGTCGGCCATCTTCCCTCACTTTGAATTAATATACTTTCTACCCTTCTTTTCTTCGGCTCAGTCTTCTTGCGCTGTCTCTTTTCTTTTCTCTCTCATCCCACCAGTCAAAATTGAGAACCGCCGCTGTCAGGTTTGTATCTATATGTATATAGATGCTGTAGATATGACGAATATATACATGGACGAATGACTCAAAAAACGAGTGGTTAAATTTTACCGAATCGCTACTCTCCAGCCACATTCTTCATTCCCCCCCATTCATTGCCTTTTTCTATCCATCCACCAGATGCCCTGGACTTTCCCTCCTTTCCCCATCACCTGACTGCCCCGCCCATCTTTACACTTGTTCCCACTTCCCTCGTCTGTCTGGCTTTCCCCGCCCCCCTCCTCACCTGCATCTCATTCCTTCATCCGCCTCTCAGTTCATGTACCAGCCCAGTTCCATTCATTCCCTGTCAGACCTGAAAAGTTGCTAGGCATGAGGACACAGTGGTTATTTATCAAAAAATGGGTTTTATTTTACCACAAAATTATTCAATTACAATAAAACACAGAATAAATCAGTCAACTAAACAGAACAAAACAAAGGCGTTCCAACCAAATATCTAACGTGAATAACTTAAACTAACCAGAACCAAACAAACTGACCTCCCAAACAAAGAGCACGCACCACCTTTTGCGTGGTTTCCCCTGAGATGACTGCAGCAGCCGAAATGCGGACCCCCCCAGCACCGGTAAAACAAAAAAAATTAAACAACTCAATATAACATAAATAATGTTGATGAACAAAAGCCAAATGTGAGCGCTACAACTAAATAAACCATGAGTATGTTCTAACCTTGAAATGTGTTATTGTTTTCATCTGTATAATATTGCAAATCAAAATACCAATTTAACTAATGTGTGACCGGGTGTGGGGTTACTGTAACTTTTGATAATTGTGTGTCCTCAGCTGGAGCCATCACACTGACTATAAGACTTCTATTATGAAAAATCATTGAAAAGAGCCTGTCTGCATTTAGGTCCTAGTACTTGTTGCCTTGCACTCTCACCAGCACTAAACATATAAAAACACTACAGCAGTTTTTCAGATGGGAGTGATGCAAGATTCAAGCCTCACACGTTCATAACCATACAGGCAACAAACATAATCTCACATCAGCAGAAAGTCAGGAAAACAACTTTTCTCACCTTCTCAGGCTTTGTCTGAAGTTGATGTTGACAACATTTTGTTGTGTTCTTTCTTTTTAATCTTTCCAGGCTGGAGTGTGAATATTGCTCCATGCTATCTGAAAGGGAACCTGTGTCATTATGTATCACTGAACAGTGGCCTACCTGTATTCTGTACCAAAAAAATGTGGATGTTTGTTTTTCTTTTATGTGCATCAACAGACACATTGTCTTCTTCCCATGAGTACATTGAAGATAGAAGTGCATTTTAAAGTTCACTGAAATCCTGTTCTTGTGAAAACTGTTAAGGGGAGTGGAACATTTTTACCGGCCTAGTAAAAGCCAGATGCTAGATGTGTTTTGAGTGATTCATTTAAATGAAAAGAAATGAGCTTACTCCTGACCCATTCATTTCCAACTTTATACTGTTTTGTTTTAGTTTTTTCTTCTAAAATACCTTTAAATCCCAGTGCCTTATTGGTAGCCCTTCATTTTAATACAGTGTGAAGCTTGAAATCCACTAAAATTGACCATTTAATATATATTTTTATAAATTGATGATAAAAATATTTAAGGTGATTGGTTCCTTTAGTATGTAGCCTGTTAAATAGTCCCCCCCCCATAGTTTGAAAGCCTAATCGGGGCTGCAAGACATTCACACTATGGAGGAGTGTGAAAAAACATGTTAGTGAGAACCAGAGCCTGCAGAGGCAGTGCTGAGTAAATTCAACAGCGTGTCTTAGACATGTCTTAGCATGATTTAAAGCATGACCAACAGCAGTCCTCCCAAAATGTCCCCTGCCAAAATGAGACAAACACACACACACACACACACACACAGGCAGCAGTGAGTCAGCCAGTTAGTCCGTCACTGACCTACACTAATATGTCATAAGCCAGAATTTTATTGTGTGTGAGTGTGTGTGCATGCAGATGTGTGTACCTGTGTGTCGCCTCACACTGACAAGTCTGTTGGTGTGAAAAGGAAACAGCTGGTCTTTCAACACCATATTATGGTGTGTGTGTGCTCAGTGATTGAATGTCCTGTCTAATTTAGCGTGGTTGATAAACTGGATCATTGCTGAGCTGCGACACACGAGGCACACACACATCTGCATGCACGCACACTTTTAATGTCAGAACCATTCACTGCCTAAAACCTAAAACTGGCACATCATAATTGACCATAAGCGCCTTTCCCACCATTTGCTAACTGAATGAACTGAGTGACATAAATCCCCAATATTCCATTTGGAGTACTCACTGCAACCCATCAAACTATAGGCTACGCTGCTTTTAGAGTTAATGAGCCTTATGTAAAGGAAAACATTACTTAACTGCCGGTGTTGTGTTCTCATTGTGCCTCTAGCCATGGCACATTAACTGCAGGTTCACTAACAAAGACCACGGAAACAAAGGTAAAGATTTAGAATGGTTCATTGAGAGAAGAGAGCCATGATGATCTGGGTCTGGAGGAAGGGATATGGGGATGAGGGTTGAGGGATGAAGGAAAGAGGGTGAGAGATGAGGGGAGGAATCAGGGTAGTGCATGGATGGAAGGAGGAGTATGATGATGGGCTGGCGTCGTTGGAAGGGAACCGGGGGGTGGGTGAGGTGGTTTTGAGAGTGGGGGAGCCGTCTCTCGGATTGTTCAGTCTTGTTAGCGCCCCCTGTATTCCTGTATTGTTTGATGGGGGAGGGATGTGAAAACTGAGTCAAAGGGGAAGTGAACGGCTAAGGTGCGCTTAAATACTTTTGTGCAGAAAGGGGATGTGTTCAAGGCGTGGTCTTTGTTATAGAACTTCAGTTCTTATGTACATTGCACACATCTTTCTGCTTCCTTATGTACTGTAGGTGTGGTGGTGCTAATGCACGTGCGCGTGTGACTGTGTGTGTGTGTGTGTGTGTAAAGCTGGCAAGTGTATCAAGCAGTGTACTGCTATTTTGTGCGTGGAAGCCAGGTTGCCACTTAGGAGATTTAAGCACACCTGGCCTCATCCATATGGATCATTGAAGCCCTTATGTCTAGGTTTTTTTTTATGTGATTGTACCATGTTCACGTCTTTCAGATGACAATTCTTTTAAAGTTACAGACAACCCTAGTGAGAACTGGTGCAGTCGATGTTTCCCTTCATCTTCTCCCAGTGTTGGATCTGTGGGGGTGCAAAGTATTGTTTTGCATACTGAGACATACTGACATACAGTGACTGTTTGGAAAAGTGAGCAGGCTTCTGCAAAACCTTCCACAACAGATCTACATTCTTTGCTGCATTTTTAGTTACCTCCCATCCCTGGAGAGGGAAAATGTGCAACAAGTTACAAATTTGAGCCTTACAATGCATCCATGTCACAATGCAAATGTCTTTTTCTCTCTGTCCCTGCCCTCACACCCCCCACCCCCATCCCCGACCCCGACCCCGACCCCGACCCCCATCTCTTTCGCTCTGCCTCAGTCACTTCTAGTGGCCCCACTTGGGATTTTCCAAGTCACACCTCTCAGTCAAACCAAACCTGAATCACTGGTCTAAAATGGTCAGTGGCCAGCATGATTGTGTGTGTGTGTGTGTGTGCGTGCATTATGAACTGCCGATCTCACTGAACTGAAACGTCAGTGTCATTTTGCAGTGTTCACTTGTCAAACAAAGGCAAAAAGCATGCACAAGAAAGAAAGTCCGAATGACAGACAGAGGAAAGGAAGCACGAGAGGAATGATAAAGATAAGGATGTTTTTCACCTGAAAAAGATTGTTATCCTTTTACAGAAAACATGAGTCTGTTGTGAGAAAATGAAACCAAGCAAGCAGCTTATTACGACCTCTATTCGTGTGCAGTGTTTCACCACACCACATGTTCATAATTGTTATCATGATGACGAAGGTCTGCTAAGCCTGTCACTAGTAACTTCTAGCAGTAATATTTTGTTCTGGGAGTCATGGACAAACAACCTATTCTGTCATTTAGGTAGGAGGACGAGGCTGTAGATTTCACTGTTTAAATTACCATTTTGGAGTTTCACTGCAGGGAAACAAAGAAGTGATATGCATTTGAGAAATGTGTGAAATACAAAGGTGTCTCCTAATCAGCAGTGAAGAACAGGTAGCTGAGAGGAAGATGAAGTCACCAATGACTTCTTCATCACCTTCTTGTCTACCACACACATTAAAAAGACAGGTGCATGTGAAATATAATCAGGCCATGCTGAGCTACATGTCTTATGTGACTGGAAGGCTAATCCCAAAGTCTCTTTATGATTTCTGAATATATGCATCTAACACATTGTTAATGAGCTCTGCAGTGATGTGTTATTTAGCTCTGCAATTGTTATTTGTGAGGCTTTACCTTCAATTTTCCACTAGTTTACCATCAGACCATTGTACAGTGAAACATACTGTCTAAGCAATTTAGGGTTTGCAAATTTTCCCAATCAATAGCACAGCAACAACTCAACAACTACAAGCACTACACACACACTTTTATGCCCTGGTGTCTCCTCCTTTCCAAGCCTGAGTTACGGACCTCCTATTGACTTTGAGAAGAGGGTTATCTCATACGCCATTGTTTACTATCTCTTTTCTTTTTTATAATATCTCTGATCAATCAGTAAACAATTGTGTCTATAAATTCCCCTCTGTGATGTTAACCCTGTAACTCCCTTTACATCTGTCCCTGTTTAATACACCATTATTTCTGAGCTGGGCTCCAGTTTGGAAAAATAACCTAATTACTTGTACCATCCTTGTCTTTTTGTTCTCTGCCTAGTGTGACTCCCCTTATCACCGTGTTCTTTTTCTGTTACTTCCGCCCTATTCTGCTGACTCTGCCAACTCTCTAGGTGTCTGTGTCTGTCATCATTGTGTAGTTAAATATTCACTGTAGTCTAATAGTGTCTCATACATTGATCAGGCCATTTATTGAGGTATTTGATTCAACAGTAATATATGTGATAAAAATATTCCACAATACTGAGTTGCTGTTTTACTTACTGATGTAGGTTCAAATGAAAATAGCAGCTCTTGTTTAAAAACTGCCCTCTTTCAAATCGTAATTCTGATATAAAAAACAATCAATCATTCACCTTTAGAGTATCTCTAATTAATAAGCTCTCTTGTTGTATCATCAGATATCTCTGCAATAGGTTAGTGTACATTTGGGAATTTAGACATTGGTGACAGTGAAATGTGTGTATCAGTCAAATGAGATTTCATAATTTGCCAAGCAACACTAATAAAATGTGTTCAATAAGGCTGTTGTGTCCAGCAGTCAGCTGTGTCTCCATCTGGTTATGAAGAATAATAAAACCCCATCATGCCCAGTGTGTTTGCCAGCAGTTAAGCAGAGCTTTGGAGACTTGGGAGAGTACTCTGACTGGAAGATTCAATTCCACAGATACAAAAAATCATAGTCAGTATATAGAACATTTTAGACATTATGATATAGTTAAGCTACAGAGACAGATATAGTAGGTACAGTCTTGCTTTCTTACTTATCCATACCAATGCCATTTAAGCAGACACACAGGCACAGACATACACAGCATGACTTTCTCTACATGACCTTTTTAAATTCACAGTTTTCTAAAATGCAGCACAGTTACTGCCCTCTCACTCCTCAAGCGTTTTCAGCCACATGGCTGTATATGGGACAATGTGCGAGGGTGTGTGTGCCCGGCTGCTTATGTCTGTGTGTGTGCTGTGACCTTTCTGCCTCAACCTGGCTCAGAGTTTAAATGGAACCTGAGTGTTTTCAGAGCTGTCTGGCAACACGCCTGGCTCACAGAATCACACGATATTTTGCTGTTTGACTTTGCTTTAGTGTTAAAGGTTAACTGTTAATCAGGGTGTCATTTGGCCGCTGGACAAAGTCACGCATCCTGTACTAACAACACTGTTCCCTCCCCTCCTTCTGTCTCTTCTGTCCTTCCAGTTGCTTCCCTGTGAACACTGACCAAGAAAACAAGTATAAACGCACAAAGGCCTGGCTTAAAAATGATGCATTTTTGAGTCGGTGAATCATTGTTGCAGTTGTAATTGTGTAGTTCTCACAAACTGGCTCAGGGAATGGGACAAGGAGGCAGTCCATGCAGGAGTTATACTGATGCAGATCACCAATGTCAGCTCCTGAAAGCAATGCATGGATGTGTGGTTAATGTGCTATTGGGGCGTTGGAAGGTGCAAACCGAAAGGAAAGAGATGTAGGGTGGATGTCAGCTGTAGGAACGTGAACAACTGGGCCAGATTGTATAGCTATAGGGGCCTAGGTGAGGTTAATCAGCTGATGACCCTCCCATGTCAGCCTGCTGAGGATGGCCAGAACAGCCTCCAAGACAGTGGCACACCTTCCCTGCTGGAATTCATGCCAATCAGGATCCCCAGACTATCTTGAATCCCAATCCCTACAATGAAATTAAGATGGAAAACCCCCCTCCCTTTCCTCATGGTTTTCATGGTAACAGGACCTACGGTATGTTTTTAATAAGGATGCCGCAAAGGATGGCAATGATGGTCGGTCAGTAACCTGTTGGACTGGCGATGCAACACTTTGGTCCAGAGTGAAATATCTCGACAACTATTGTATCTGAAAATAGATCTTAGCCCAAGGTCCGCTTACTAGATTTACTGGGGCTTTCAACCGCTCTGTTGTCAGAGAAGTGGGTTTATGACAGATTACCTCTAAAAATAATCACCACATTTTCATGAGGCTGAGCTGTACCAGCATGCAATTCTAATGTACGCTAACATTGCATACTAACATGCCAAACATGGTCATGTAACTGAAAGGGGCTGAACCCCATGGCGCCTTTAGAGCTTACAGGACTTCTCTCTTTTCCCATGATCCTCAAATAAGGAGGATCATAAAGGAGCCTGAAGCAATTCACACTGGGCCAAGCAGGGTTTTTGGAGCCTCTGGGATCTGAAGGTTGAACTGTATATGCTAAGCTTGTGGGCCTGGACCTGAGGCTTTGTCATTAGAAATCTATGACTGGTAGAGTACTGTGCAAAGAATACTACTGCTGCCCCAAGGTGGCAGTGAGGAACCTGACGTTTACCTTGATGGGCCCTTCTTGGATCAGTCTGTCTTTTACATAGGCGGGTGCCGACATCAACACATAAGCCACAGAAGTGCTCCAAACTGAATGACAAATACATCTGGGATTTGTGAGTGACCCCGGCTGTGTCGTACTGAAGAAGACAGCAGAAGTGACACGACAGTTCTGAATGCAAACAACTAATTTTACTCAAAGTCAGCTCTGTTCAAATTTACTCCCAAAAACTTATAGAGCTGTACCATAGAAATACTGTCGTAGCTCACTTATTGGCTTGTGTGACACTGCATTTCCTAAACAAAACAGCACATGATGTTTGACAGGAAAGCCAATGAATGCTTTTGAGGTGAGGATTTGAAATAGGTGCATGTTTATCCATCTGGTAAAAATGTTTTTCTATGGATGCTTTGATACTTTTTACTGTGAAACTGGGTCACCATTGGAATTCATTGTAACTGCAGTGATCCCATCTCCATGACAGAGCAAAACACTTTATAGCCACCTTTGTAGTCCACATTGGGTCAGCAGTGTGGAGTATTGCTTCAAGTAACATCCTGAGCAGCAGCTCAATGGTTAACAGATACTAATTTGTTTATATTGGCCGCTTAATGAGAAAGAGAATTTGCATAATTCAGAAATGGATGAAAGCTGATTGGAGAGATCATAGGGTGGCAATGCTTTGATTGCAGGGTAACGTCTCAGTGAAGCTAGGTAATCAGCACTGTTGTTAGAGAAACACAGATTCAGTGATTAAAGCGTCTTGTTTCTCACAGCCTTCTCTTTGCTTCTTTGCTCTCACTACAGTGATCTGTGTGGAATCAGATGGGTCTCGATATCAGAGCGGGTGTTTGCTCTCTTTGTGACTGATAGGTTATCACACCATCCATCTGTACAAAGTGTGACCGGGAGAACAAAGTGCCCCAGCTCCAACACCTGTCACACATCTGGCCCTGCTCTGCCCTTCGGCCGTTGTCCTTCCAGTAGGTGATATAGAAATTACTCTTTCTACAAAATAATTCTCCATGCACACAAAACATTTATCGTTGTACATAAATGGAAAACCAAAAATCCCCATATACAAAAAGAAGATTCACAAATGTATTTCTGAATTTCTCACACCTATTTCTTGCTTTCAATAAATGTAATAGAACTCCACAAATATATATATATATACGTATTTAAAAGTACTTGCAATCTTCATTCAAAACATATTTGGATGTCATATGTCAACTTCACTGTGTGGGGCATTTTTCTTTGGAACTTCGTTCGTGTTACAAATCTCGATTTACAAATGTGTGTTTTTTTTACAAAATGAAACAATCTGTAGCCTGTCAGATGCCTCCATCCATTTCAGCCAATCACATAAGCGTAGATTTCGAGGGTATGATTTCCTGTGATTGCATAGAGTTACGTCTGGGTCTGCATTTATGAACACGAGGATGGATTTCAAACAGCTGCCCGGGGGTCAACCTAAACATGGCGTCAAGTAGTACAATGCATAATGGTACATGTACTGTGATAACGCATATAGAAATGCAGCTCAGTAGCATCAGTTTTACATTCTCAGGACTTTGATCTGTATATAGTACACTTGGAATGTTAACATTAACATTTTTCATTTAAACAGACGAAGTGGGTCCAAGAACTATGTATTGGCTGGTTGTCACTTACAATGGTTCTGATTTTGGTCTTGGCTAAGTGTGATTCTGCTATGAAAAGAGCTTTTGTTGCAGCCATATTTTCATTCTTTCTTGATGAAAGCAGCTTAGACTTCTCTCTTAAGGTGTGGTTAGATTGAATGTGAAGCTAATGTTAGTGCACATTTGACCGCTGGACTGTTTTTGCAGTTTCTGTCTGTTCACCTCTTAACAGCCAGTGTACGCAATATATAGATGTTAGCTGTAGATAACTAGCAGCACAAACACAGACCTGTGTAAAGAGTGCCTGTGTGTGACAGCTCAGCCCCTGGCTGATCTCAGCACTCACCAGGAACTCCAGTTGTTTGTCTGCCCTTTTTCTTCAGTACTCAGAGAACTCAGCGTACACCGGTAATTGGGGAAAGCGTTTACATGCACTATAGTATCTTGGTCAAACCTGCACTGCTTGTCTCTGTATGTTGTGAAGTTGAAACACATTTTTAGCTTTGCACCTTTGTGCCAGTGCTTTGGCTGATTTGGTGTCTGCTCATCACATTATAAAGTGAAAAGTAACACAAACTGTGCAGCAAATGGACCTTTCTTGTTCCAATGTGCTTTCTGAAACATCCCCCCTGCGGTGGCTAATGCTCTGGCTGACTCAGTGTCTTGACAACAAATACAACACATGCAATAATAATAGATATATATAGGATGCCTAACTGATCACTTTCATAACACACTCATAACTTTATGGACCCCCCCCCCGAAAGAAATTGCATGAAGGTGCATCAAAGGAACATAGCCTCGGCCGCTACTGTCAACAATACAAAAATACGAACAACGTCAACCGCACCTAAGTAACAGTCATCCATAATGCATCATTGGACAATGTACATTTGTTTCTTTTATGTTTACATTGCATTGTGTGTTTTCTTATTGTGCAAATAATCCTTTCTCAAATCGTTCTCATTTGTTAGTTAACAGTTCTTGGTGCAAGCTAGTTCTCAGAACATTTTGTAAGAAATTGTCCTTTTAAAAAGCAATGGGTCCAAAATCTGCCATTTCAAAGAGTGGTGGGGACATGTCCCCAGTGTTCCCAGTGTAAATGACACATATGCACAATGCAAGAGCCACTTATCTGAACAGATTTGTTCTTATGTGACACGTGGCACGAACTTGTGGCACCAATTTCCCCATATTTTGATGCACTCTGTTATGTACGAATGAGATTCATGAATCCAACCCTGTTGTATGAAGGTGAACACCATAGGGAAAACACTTGTTTGACATTAAACTGAATGAAAATGGAGTATAAATATGTCTCAGAAATGACAACTTATACTGTCATTTTGACTGTCTTTAGCTCTATGCAGGTCACTGTCTGGTGCAAGACATTTTTTTTAACACCTAACGTCATATAAAATAATTTCATTTTTATTAATGTTACAATACGACGCTGCTCCGATGACACACAGTTGGCAGCTGTATTAATAATAGAATTTTTTTGGGTCTCATAATAGAACTACTGACACTTCTGAATTTGTATTGTTTCCACTGATCATATTTTTAATTTAATTTTGTTCTAAATATGACATGGCATGATGCCCATTGTATGCCTTTTTGGTAGACATGCATTTCATCATAGGGGTCAAAGGTCAATGACAAGCTAGCTCTGTAGTGGAAGTATCCTTGCTCAAGGTTATTTTGACTTGGTAAGCACTGAGTCTCCTTTTCACCCCGTCCAGGTTTATACACACCAGGTACCACTTAAGTCATGAGAGTGTCCCTAATTCCACGTTAGTCTGTGCAAACACCCAGAAATTCACCCAAGAAGATCATTGCTATCATCAGCTCATCCTCACTTGATTCAACATTTCCTGCCTCTCACTCTGCTTGCTCTGACTGTTAACTGAACTCTTAGTTCTTCAATTGATTTCTTTAGCTAGCTTGTCTTCGGCTCACCAAACAAAAGAAACAACAACATAAAAAATAGACAGTTACACATAGACAAAATCACATTACACATTTTAAACACTTCATGTCTGTGGCTTAAATCTCATCAGTTACTTTATAGAGTTTAGAATATTGATGGCACACAGGGATGAAGGACTTCTTAAATAAGAATTAATAAGCTAAGATAATCCTTTATTAGTCCCTCAGTGGGGAAATTGCAGTGTTACAGTGCAAAACAAAGCAACAAGTAGTACATAAGTATAGTATGCAAAAGAAACATATAAAAATAGAAAAAAATGTTTTAGTTGCCATAGGGATTCTGAGAAGAGACACAAAAAACAATACAAGCAAAACAACTACAAAATGACAGACACAACATGACCAAAAAGAGGCACAAAGTGCTTAGAGATGCAAAACAGACAAAAAAGATGCAAAAGGACTACCAATACACTCAAATGTCTGCAAAGAGACACCAAGTGGCAACAAAGGGACAAAAAACAACCAAAAAAAGACACAAAACAACCACAGAGACAGAAAATTTCCAAAACACGCACAAAATAACCACAAATGGAGACACAACAACCACAAAGAGATATAAAACAACAACAAAGAGACACCAAATGGCCGCTAAGAGACACAAAACAACCATGCGGACACAGCAACAGCTGCCGTTTTGTAACTTCTTTCAGCCTGGGCACCTTGTTTCTTGGGGGCCTTTTATGTCTATGCCCAGGGGCCTGTTAATCCGTCCACGTGTCTAGGTGTGTGAGTTTGAAAGAAGTGTGTGTGTGTGTGTGTGTGTGTGCGCGCGTGCATGAGGCAGTTGGCAGACAAAGCTGATATAACAGCTCACCACTTTCCGTTGCAGCCCGCATTTAGCGATGAAACTATTGTGAATGTCAGCCTCACAAACTTGAACACACCCCACTGTGTCAACAAGTAAACACTTTGTCAAAACCACTTAACTCCACAGGAGCCTGCCTGAATCAGTGCTGCACACTGAGCCCACATGTGTATGATGTTAAATATGGCGTGTACGGGATCACCCATCGTGTCAATGATTGATTTTAGCTGCATGACGTATTGCACTTAAGTAAATCAGTGTGCCGTCACTCAATATTACCCTCACAAAGACAAAAAAAACACACAAAGCTAAAAATGCCACTCTCTCCTTAATGATTTCCATCCTCTGTCTCTCTCTCTGACATTAATATCATGTCCTTATTAATGTTATATCGTATATTCTGTAATTTCATTCCCCAGCACTTAGTAACCTTTAGAATGTATCCATTTTTGAAACCGCTCAGCCTGTTCAGGGTCCGTGCAAGTAGCCTTTACCATTTCATGTAATATTTTCCTAGAAACCAGGCAGAACAACAGTATTTGTCTTCTGGTAATCTGCTAAATGATAAACGATTATTCTGAATGCTAATTATAATTATGAAAAATGGGGGAAAAATAACAAGTTTACTTTCGGTTCTTTTTTTGTAGACACAGAAACAATTAGTTTCAGAGACCCTAGGTGGTCCCGCAGAGCTTATGTTTCAGCCTTTTGCTTAAATGGAAAAGCTCTATAAGCTTGTTCAAAGGCATTACTGTTGCAGTAATATTCTGAGGGAGTGTAGCTATTTTCTAATAGTAATCTGTCTATTCTAAAAGGTTAAATATTTTAACATTATGTTTCTCTACGATATACTGCAGCACTCAGGTATTTAATGTTTAGTATGTGATTGAAATGAATATATATATGCTGTTATATGGATATTTTGGAGGGTTCTGAGCCTGCCTTGTGTTCGGATTCATCTTTATTTCACAATATGAGGGCATCTATATAATGTAATATTCTCTTTCTCACTCCATCTGTATACGTTCATCTTGACTGGCTATTCTTAGTCTTATTATTTATGTACAGACTTTGTTCTCCCACTCCAAGTAATACATGCAGTAAGCAGTGTGTGTGTGTGTGTGTGTGTGTGTTTGGACCATAGATTTGGTAATCTCACCACCCAGACTCACCTCATTACCAAGGCAACAGGCCACCAGGAGCTCAATCTTGTTTTTTCCAATCAAAATCAATAGTCCTGACACACACAAAGCCACCACACAACAGCAGATTTCTGCAGGCAATAAAACCACTTTGATTTTTTTTTAACTCTGATTCCAATTATGGCAAAACTGAAAAGAGCACAACAGTGTTCAGACAAGTAGAATTAAATCAACATAAGTAACACCATAAGACTGTAATTTCCCTGGGATATAAATATGGGGTGGTCATGAATTGTCACCTCGGCTGCAAACTATCAACTCTTATAATCCTCATGTTGTGGACAAGTGAGATTCACGCAAATCAGGTCACTGCCATCCTATTAGCTCTACATGGGCCCCAGTTATACTGCACAAATAGTAATTAAAGTTAACGTACACAATGTAAACATCCACTGACACATGGCTGAACTGGCAATCTAGTAGACATTCATTTTGGGTGAACGCAATTGCCTTTTCTTTCTGTTTTTTGTCTGACCGGCCCATGAAACAGGTAGCATCTGCAAAAAAAGTAGTCTACCAAAATGGATAAGACAAAGCGCAATGGAAGGTGCGGAAAAATTGTGAGCCAAAAATAAATGCTGCCAAATGGCAAAACGTTCTTTATGAAATAGGCTACCTCATCGGCCTCACCACCAGTGGCGTGTCCAGACATTTTTTACTGGGGTGGCCCAAGTGGGGCACTAACTTCTACAGGGGTGGTGTAACCCCCGGCACCTGTCAGTCGAAAGGGACCGCGGAAATCTAAGTGGGAGACCGGGGTTTACGTTTCTAATGGACCTCGAACCCTCTTGGGGGCCAATCTTTCCCCTGGAAAGAATAGTTTTTATATTTTAAAGTTGAATGCATCAATCTGGTGTAAATAAGAGCAAGATGAAGAGACTAGATCTATGATGAATTTGTGCTGTTTTAAACAGGATTGTTATCTTGTAAACAATTTAATCATCGTTGGATGGACCTGAACCTTAAACTGCTCTGTATATAAAGTAGTTCAAACTAGC